>JAUUDW010021043.1:0-11822 GCA_032361385.1 Panulirus guttatus | reverse complement strand
GAGAGAGAGTGAGTGCGTGAGAGAGAGGACATAATTTTGAGTTAAAAAAAAAATAAGGAAAGAAAGAATTTTGCAAACTGAAACTTACAACCACGCGCAATACAAGCTACATTTTCAATACATGAAATTGTGATGTCCAGTGCTTAAGCTGTTATCTCTATTTGTTTATCTACATGTAGATAGTCTACAATTGTTCACATTAAAACCAACAAAATATCTAGTCTGAATGTCACTCGTTCCTCCATGTGCAATTCTAAAATAAAAAATATGAAATTGACATTGCGCAGAAAATTCACCCTTTCTCGATTGCACAATAAAGGCCACTTCCTGGTGTATTCCGACCAAAAAGTCTGCTTCTTCCTGCTTGATTTTGTACCCGAAATTGATGCCATGATGAAGTGACTTCACTCTTGCATAGCATGATAAGCAATACGAACAAAGGCAAGCCAAAACATGAGGACCAAGTTTTCCCAAATGGGAAATGGCTGTAAAACTTTGACCTCTTCAAACTCTTCCATTATGAACTGGTCATTGTCAAACTGACTTTTCTTATTACATCACTTTTTAAATGTTTTACAAAGACATGATTTGGCATTTGTAATGGGAATATGAACAATTTCATTGGTATGTAAAAGATTAGCCGCACTAAATTTTTCAGAAAAGGATCAGATTTATAAACTAGTTCGTTTTACCCCATTAATTAATGGTTGAGGCCCAAATAAACTAATATGATGATGTAACTTACGTGATGAGGACTTGATTTTTCTAGTAAAAATTTTCGTTGTTACTCTTTATCTGTCATCCATAGAAAATCTTATTAATCTAATTTTACTACTTTGAAGAATAGCAACAGATGGAAGGGAACTAGTAATCAATTATCCATTTCTATATAAGATAATGTACGACTTTTTGAAGCCTCAGGATGGCCTGGCCTAGGAGTAGGACTAGCCTGGTGACACAAGGTAAAGATACGATTGGATGGTAAGACTGAACATGCAATAATTTGTGCGATCATTTCCACGAAATGGTTGGATGTTGACCAATGTCCAATTGCTATTTTGTACAATGCATTAGTACTTGCATGTGCAATGAGAACGTACACAATATATTGAACGCTGCACCCCTGTGAACTTCGCATACATTACATACACAACAGATGAACATAGATGTGACCAGAATTTCAGAAAACATATCTTGCTAAGAAAAATCGTACTGCTGTATTTATCTAAAAAAATAAGTAAATAAATAAACAAATACAGCAAAAACGTAATGGCAGCTCTACATACCCATTTTTGCCCTCCCAGATATCATCCTTTCTTTCTACACATTCTTCAACACTCCCATAACCTTTGCCCTCTCCTCCAACCTATGACTCACTTCTGCTTCCATGGTTCAATTTGCTGCAAAGTCCACTCCCAAGTATCTAAAACACTTCAATTCCTCCAAGTTTTATCCATTCAAACTCGCACTCCAACCAACTCATCCCTCATCCCCGCTGAACCTAATTACCTTGCTTTTATTCATGTACTGTGAACTTCCTCCTTCCACACACTCTTCCAAACTCAGTCACCAACTTCTGCAGTCTCACTTGAATCTGCCACCAGTGCTGTATCATCAGCAAACAACGACTAACTCACTTTCCAGGCCCTTTCTTCCCTCCCTAACAGATTGCATACCTAGCCCTCACTGCAAGACTCTCATGCTTACCTCCCTTAATACCCCGTCCACAAACAAATTCAAAAGCTTTGGTGACATCACATACCCCTGCCATAGGCCAACCTTCACTTGGAACTATTTACTCTCCTCTCATTCTACTTATACACATGCCCTACACTCTTGATAATTAATTTTCAATACTTCAAGCAGCTTTCCTTCCACACAGTATATTCTTAATATGTTCCACAAGGTATCTCTATCCAGCCAATCATATGCTTTCTCTAGATCCATAATTGCCACATACAAATCCATCTGTTTCTGTAAGCATTTCTCACACACATTCTTTAAGCAAACATCTGATCCACACATCCTCTACCACCTCTGAAACCACACTACTCCTCCCCACACTGATGTTCTGTACATGTCTTCACCCTCTCAATCAATAACCTCCCATACAATTTACCAGGTATACTCAACAAACTTATATGACAGTAGTTTGAACACTTGCCTCTGTTCCTCTTGCCTTTATACAATGACATTATACATGCCTTCAAACAATCCTAAGGTACCTCACCATGATATACATAAAATGATAATCCTTTCCAACCAATCAACAACACAGTCACCCCCACCTTAATAAATTCAACTGCAATACCATACACTTCATCTGCCTTGCAAGGCTTTCACCACCTCTTCTCTCTTCAAAGAACCACTCTCCACGACTCTCTCCCTTCACATATCACCCTGATCCAAACACCTACATCTGCCACTATAACACCCTGATCCAAACACCCTACATCTGCCACTCTATCATCAAATGCATTTAACAGTCCTTCAAAGTACTCACTCCATCTCCTCCTCACTTTATCACAACCTGTTAATACATCCTCTTTTGCCCTATTCACCCATGTTCCTATTTGTTCTCTTGTTTTTAGCAAATCAGTTACCTCGTTCCAAAACATCTTACTCTCCCTAAAGTTCACTAATACATTCTTTTCTTTATGTTGCAGGCTCCAGTCATGGACAAAAGGCCACAACAAGGCCAGGCCCTAATTGAAAAATAGAGAAAATTAAGAAACGGTAAGAAAAGACACGGAAAGTATTTATGAATTTTTGAGAAAGTGAAAGACCTGTCTTTTGAAATGAGCTAGGTCATAGTTATTGGGAAAGACATGAGAAGGAAGAGAATTCCAAAGCTTCGACATGTAGGGCGTGAAGCAGTTATCAAAACGGCACACCCTCGAATTGCCGAAATCTAAGATACTTCTCAAGTATTTTGGAGAAACGTAGGATACTTCCCAAGAATCTGGGAGAAAGTTAGGATTCTTCTCAAGTTTTTTGGGATAGTTAGGATATTTCCCAAGTTTCTTGGAGTAAGTTATGATAATTCCTAAGTATCTGGGAGAAAGATGGGATACTTCTCAAGTATCTGGGAAAAGGTAAGAAAATTTTCAAGTATCTTGAAGAAATTTAGGATACGTCTCAAGTATCTGGGAGGAAGTTCGGAGGCTTTCCAAGTATCTGGGAGAAACTTAGGATACTTTTCAAGTATTCATTAGAAGAATAAGATATTTTCATGTATCTTGAAGAAAGGTAGTTTACTTTTGAGGTATCTGTTAGAAAGTTCAGATACTTCCCAAGTATCTGGGAGAAAGTTATTGTACTTCCCATGTATCTAGGAGAAAGTTGGGATACTTCATAAGTATATGGGAGAGAGTTAGGATACTTCTCAAGTACCTGGAAGAGATTTAGGATACTTCTCAAGTACCTGGGAAAATGTTAGGATAATTTTCAAGAATCTGGGAGAAATTTACGATACTTCTCAAATACCTGGGAAAAAGTTCTGATACTTCCCAAGTAATTGGGAGAAAGTCAGGAAACTTCTCATGTATATGCGAGAAAGTTTGGATACTTCTGTCGTATCTGGAAGAATGTTAGGATAATTTTCAAGAATCTGGGAGAAAACTAGGATACTTTCCAAGTATTTAGGAGAAAGTTAAGATAATTTCGACGTATCCCGGAGAAAGTTAGGATACTTCACAAGTATCTGAGAGAAAGTTAGAATGATTCCCAAGTATCTGGGAGAAAGTTAGGGTATTTTTTAATTACCTTTGAAAAATGTTAGGTTGATTTTCAAGTATCTGGCATAAATCTAAGACACTTTTCAAGCATCTGGGAGAAAGTTAGGATAATACCCATGTATCTGAGAGAAATTTAGGGTATTTCTTAGGAATCTGGCAGAAAGGTAGGACACTTTCCAAGTATCTGGGGGAAAGTTAGGATACTTCCCAAGTATCTGGAAGAAAGTTAGGATACTTACCAAGTATCTCGGAGAAAGTTAGGATACTTCCCAAGCATATGAGAGAAAGTTAAGATATTTCTCAAATATCCGGGAGAAAGTTAGGGTAATTCTCAATTATCTGGGAGAAATCTAAGATACTTCTCAAGTATCTGGGAGAAAGGTAGGATACTTCCCAAGTACCTGGAAGATATTTAGGATACTTCCCAAGTATCTTGAAGAAAGTTGGGGTATCTTCCAAATATCAGGGAAAAAGAGAGGATACTTCCCAAGTATCTGGGAGAGAGTTAGGATACTTACCAAGAATTTCAGAGATAGCTAGGATACTTCCCAAGTATATCAGAAAAAGTTAAGATACTTCTCAAATATCCGGGAGAAAGTTAGGGTAATTCTCAATTATCCGGGAGAAGTTTAAGATACTTCTCAAGCATCTGGGAGAAAGCTAGGATACTTTCCAAGTACCTAGGAGAAATTTAGGATACTTCTCAAGTATCTGGCAGAAAGTATGAATACTTCTCAAGTACCTCTGTGACAGTTAGGATACTTTTCAAGTAACTCTGAGAGAGTTAGGAGTCTTCGAAAGTGTCTGGCAGAGTTAGGATAACTCTCAAGTATCTGGGAGAAAGTTAGGATAATTCTCGTGTTTCTGGAAGAAATTTAAGATACCTCTGAAGCATCAGGGAGAAGGTTTATATAATTCATTAATATTTGGAAGAATTTTAGGATACTTCTTACGTATCTGAGAGAAAGTTAGGATATTTCCCAGGTATCTGGAAGAAAGTTTTGTTAATTTCCAAGTATCTGGGACAAAGTTAGGATGCTTTTCAAGTATCTGGGAGAAAGTTAGGATACTTCTTAAGTTTCTTGAGGAAAGTAAGGATAAATCCCAAGTATCTGGGAGAAATATCCGATGCTTCTCAGATATCTGGGAGAAACTTAAGATTTTTCCTAAGAATTTGGACGAAAATTAGGAAACTTCTTAAGTATGTGGAAGAAAGTTAGAATACCTCTCAATTATCTAGGTGAAAGTGAGGATACTTCCCAAGTAACTGGGATAAAGTTAGGATGCTTCCCTAGTATCTTGGAGAAAGTTAGGATGCTTTTCAAATATCTGTGAGAAAGTTAGGATACATCCCAACTATCTGCAGGTAAGTTAAGATACTTCTTATGTGTCTGGAAGAAAGTTAGAGTACTTTTCAAGAATCTTGGAGAAAGTTAGGATACTTTTCATGTAATTGGGAGAAAGTTAAGATACTTCCCATGTATCTAGGAAGAAGTTAAGATCCTTTCCAAGTATGTGGGAGGAAGCTGAGGTAAGTCTCAAGCATCTGGGAGAAAGTTAGGATACTTCCCAAGTATCTGAGCGAAATCTAAGATACTTCTCAAGTATCATAAAGAAAATTAGGTTACTTCCGATGTATCTGGGAGAAAGTTAGGATTCTTCCTAAGTATTTGTGGAAAGTTAGGATATTTCTCAAGTATCTGGGAGAAAGGTATGATAATTCGTATCTGGGAGAAAGTTGGGATACTTGTCAAGTATGTGGTAAAAGGTAAGATAGTTCTCAAACATCTGGAAAAAGATTTGAATGCGTCTCAATTATCTGGCAAAAAGTTAGGATGCTTTTCAAGTTTCTATGAGAAACATAGGATACTTCTCAAGTATCTGGCAGAGGGACAGGATACTTTTCAAGTATCATCGATAAAGTTAGGATACTTCTGAAGTATCTGGGAGAAAGTTCGGATACTTCCCAAGTATCTGGGAGAAAATCAATATACTTTCCATATATCTAGGAGAAAGTTAGGGTACTTCCTGAGTATCTGGGAGAGAGTTAGGATATTTTTAATGTATTTTGGAGAAAGGATATCTCTCAAGTATCTGGGTGATACTTAAGATACTTTTCATGTATCTGGGAGAAAGTTTGGATACTTCCCAAGTATCTGGGAGAGAGTTAAGATGTTTCCTAAGTATCTACGAGAAAGATAGGATACCTCCCTAGTATCTGGGAGAAAGATAGGATACATCAAAAACATCTTGGAGAAGTTTGATTACTTCTCAAGTATCTGGGAGAAAGTTAGGATACTTTTCAAGTATCTGGGAGAAAGGTACGATACTTCTCAAGTATTTGTCAAGTATCTGGGAAAACGGTAGGATAATTTCTGAGCATCTGGGAGAAAGTTAGGATACTTCTCAAGTATTTGGGAGAGAGTTAGGATACTTCTCAAGTATCTGACAAAAAGTTGGGATACTTTTGAAGTATCTGAAAGAAAGTAAGGATACTTTTCAAATGTCTGAGTGAAAGATAGGATATTTTTCAATTATCTTGGAGAAAGTTAGGATGCTTTTCAAGTATCTGGGAGACAGTTAAGATACTTCTCAAGTATCTGGGAGAAAGATAAGTTAATTTTCAAGTATCTGAAAGGTATTACAAATCTCAAGTATCTGAGAGAAAGTTAAGGTACTTCTCAAGTATGAAGAAGAAAGTTAGGATAATTCTCAAACATCTGGGAGAAAGTTAGAATACTTTTCAAGTATATGGGATAAAGTTAGAATACTTCTCAAGTATATAGGAGAAAGTCAAGATAATTGTCAAGAATCTAGGTGGTTAGGATACTTCCCATTTATTTAGGAATGACCCAAGATATTTCTCAAGAATCTGGGCGAAAATTATGATCATTCTCAAGTATCTCGGACAAAGTTAGGATAATTCTCAAGTATCTAGGAGAAATTTAAGATACATCTCAAAAATCTGAAAGAAAGTTTTGATTACTTCTCAAGTATCTGGGAGAAAGTTAGAATAGTTTTCAAGTATCCGGGATAAAGTTAGGATAATCCTCAATTATCTAGGAGAAAGTTGAAATACTTTACAAGTATCTGGAAGAAAGTTAGGATACTTTTCAAGTATCTGGGAGAAAGTTATGATGCTTTACACCTATTTGTGAGAATGTTAGGATACTTATCATGCACCTGGGAGAAAGTTAGAATACTTCTCAAAAATCTGGGAGAATGTTGATATGGTGTTTAAGTATCCTGGAGAAGCTTAAGATACTTTTTAAGTATTTGGAAGAAAGTAGGAATACTTCACATGTATATGAGAGAAAGTTAGGATACTTTCCAATCATCGGGAGAAAGGATACTTTTCAAGTGTCTCTGTGACAGGTAGGACACTTCTCAAGTATGTCTGTGACAGGATACTTCTGTGAGAGAGGACTCTTCTCAAGTATCTGGCAGAATTGAGATAATTCTCAAGTATCTGGGAGAAAGTAAGGATAAATCTCATGTATCTGGGAGAAATCTAAGATTCTTTAAAAGCATATGGGAGAAGGTTAGGATACTTCCAAATATTTGGGAGAATGTTAGGATACTTCCCATGTATCTGGGAGAAAGTTAGGATACTTCCGAAGTATCTGGGAGAAAGTTTGGATAATTCTCAATAGCTGACAGAAAGATGGGATAATTCTGAAGCATCTGGGAGAAAGTTATGATATATATCAAGAATATACGAAAAAGTAAACATATTTCTCAACTATCAGGGAGAGGGTTGGATACATCTCAAGTATTTGGCAGAAAGTTAAGATCACTTTCAAGTATCTGGGAGACTATTAGGATAAATCTCATGTATCTGGGAAAAAGTTAGGATACTTCTCAAGTAGCTGGGAGTAAATTAAGGTACTTCACAACTATTTGGGAGAATGTTAGGGAGCTTTTAATGTATGTGGGAGAAAGTTTGGATACTTCTCAAGTATCTGGGAGAAAGATTGGATATTTTTCAAGTATCTGGCAAAACTTTATGATACTTTCCAAGTATTCGGGAGAAAGTTAGGATACTACCCAAGTATGTGGTACAATGTTAGAATACTTCCCAAGAATCTGAGAGAAAGTTAGGATATTTCGCATGTATATAGGAGAAAGTTAGGATATTTCCCAAGTATCTGGGAGAAAGTTAGGATACGTCTCAATTATCGGGGAGAAAGTTTGGATAATTCTCATATATCTTGAAGAAAGTTAGGATACTTCCCAAGTATCTGGGAGAAAGATAGGATATTTCTCAAGCATCTGGGAGAAAGTTAGGATACTTCTCAAGAATGTAGGAGAAAGTTAAGATACTTCTCAAGTATCTGGGAGAAAGATGGGATAATTTTCATGTATCTGAGGAAAAGTTGTAATACTTCCCAAGTATCTTGGAGAAAGTTAAGGTACTTCTGTATCTTGGAGAAGGCTAGATACTTCCCATGTATCTTGGAATAGATTAAGATACTTTTCAAGTGTCTGAGAGAAAGTTAAAATAATTCTCAAGCATCTAGGACAAAGGTAGGATAATTTTCAAGTATTTGCAAAAAAATTTAGGGTACATCCCAATTACCACGTATCTAAAAAAAAAAGCTAGAATACTTCTCAAGTATGTGGAAAAAGGTAGGATATTTATCAAACATCTTGGAGAAAGTTAGAATACTCTTCAAGTATCTGGGAAAGTTAAGGAACTGCTCAAGTAACTGCGAGAAAGTTAGGTTATATACCAATTGTTTGGGAGAAAGATAGGATACTTCTTAAGTATGTGGAAGAAAGTTAGTTTAATTATCAATGATATGCGAGAAAGTTAGAATAATTTTCAAGTATCTGGGAGAAAGTTAAGTACTTCTCAAGTATCTAGGAGATTAGGATACTTCCCATGTATCTACGAATATGTCAAAATGCTTCTCAAGTATCTGGAAGAAAGTTAGGATAATTCTCAAGTATCTAGGACAAACTTAGGATAATTCTCAAGTATCTGGGAAAAAGTTTGGATACTACCAAAGTTTCTAGGGGATACTTAAGATACTTCCCAAGAATCTGGGATAAAGTTAGGATACTTCTCAAGTATCTGCGAGGAAGTTAGGATACATCCCAAGTATCTGGGAGAAGGTTAGGATAATTCTTTAGTATCTGGGAGAAGGATAGGGTAATTCTCAAGTATATGGGCGAAATTTAAGATACTGCTCAAGTGTGTGGGAGAAAGTTAGGATACTTTCCAATTATCAGGGAGAAAGTTAGGATACTTCTCATGTATCTGACAGAAAGTTGGGATACTTTTGAAGTATCTGGAAGAAAGTTAGGATGCATCTCATGTATCTGGGAGAAATTTAGGTAATTCTCAAGTATTTGGGAAAAAGTTAGGATACTTTTCAAGTATCTTGAAGAGAGTTAAGATACTTCTAATGTATCTGGGAGAAAGGTAGGATTTTTTTTCAAGTATCTGGGTAAATGCTGGGATAGTTATCAAGTATCTGGGTGAAATCTAAAATACTTCTCATGTGTCTGTGAGAGAAGTAGGATTCTTCCAAAGTATTTTTGAGAAAGAATATTTCTCAAGTATCTGGTAGAAAGTTAGGTTACTTCTCAAACATCTGGGAGTAAGTTAAGATAATTCCCAAGCACCTGAAAGAGAGTCAGGATACTTCCCACTTATCTGGGAGAAAGCTAGGATACCTCTCAAGTATCTGCAAGAAAGTTAGGATACTTGCCAAGTATCTGGGAAAAAGTTAGGATACTTTTCAAGTATATGGGAAAAAGGTAGGGTAATTCTCAAGTATATGGGAGAAATTGAAGATACTTGTCAAGTGTCTCGGAGAAAGTTTAGATACTTGCCAAGTATCTGGGAGAAGTTAGGATGCTTCCCAATATTTGACAGAAAGATGAAAAAATTCTGAAGTATCTGAGAGAAAGTTAGGATACATATCAAGTATCTATGAGAAAGTAAAGATACTTCCCAATTATCTGGAAGAGGGTTAGGATACTTCTCAAGTATATATGGCAGAGAGATAGGATAGCTTTCAAGTATCTGGGATAATGTTAGGATAAATCTTAAGCATCTGAGAGAAAGTTGGGATACTTCTCATGTATCTGGGAGAAAATTAGGATACTTCTCATGTATTTGGAAATAAATGTTAGGATAGTTTTCAAGTAACTGGGAGGAGCCCAAGATACTTCTTGTGAATCTGATAGCAAGGTAGGATACTTCCCAAGTATCTGGAATACAGTTAGGGTACTTCCCAAGTATTTGAGAGAAAGTTAGGATATTTCTCATGTATCTGGGAGAAAGTTTGGATAATTCCCAAGTATATGGGAGAAAGTTAGGATACGTTTCAAGTATCGAGGAAAATGTTAGGATGATTCTCATGTATCTGGGAGAAATTTACAATACTTTAAAATATCTGGGAGAAAGATAGGATGCTTCCCAATATCTGACAGAAAGATGAGATAATTCTGAAGCATCCGGGAGAAAGTTAGGAAACATCAAGTTTCTTTGAAAAAGTAAAGATACTTCCCAATTATCTTGTAGAGGGTTAGGATACGTCTCAATCATTTGGCAGAAAGTTAGGGTAGCTTTCAAGTATCTGGGCTAATGTTAGGATAAATCTTAAGTATCTGGGAGAAAGTTAGAATGCTTTTCCAGTATCTGGAAGAAAGTTAAGTTACTTCACAACTCTTTGGGATAATGTTAGGATACTCCTCATGTATCTGGGAAAAAGTTAGGATACTTCCCAAGTATTAGAGTTAATGTTAGGATAGTTTTCAAGTATCTGGGAGAAGTTTAAGATACTTTTCAAGTATTTGGGAGAAGGTTAGGGCACTTCCCAAGTATCTGGGAAAACGTTAGGATACTGCCCAAGTATCTGAGAAAATGTTAGGATATCTCATATGTATCTGAGAGAAAGTTATAATAATTCCCAAGCATCTGGGAAAAAGTTCGGTAATTCTCAAGTATCTGGGAGAAAGTTAGGTTACTTTCAAGTATCTAAGAGAAAGTTAGGATACTTCTGATGTATCTGGGAGAAAGGTAGGATACTTCTCAAGTATCTGGGTTAATGTTGGGATAGTTATCAAGTATCTGGCCGAAGTTTTAGATATTTCTCATGTATCTTTGAGAAAAGTAGGATACTTCCAAAATATCTTTGAGAAAGGTAGAATATTTCTCAAGTATCTCGTACAAAGGTAGGATACTTCGCAAACATCTGGGAATAAGTTAGGATACTTCCCAAAAATCTGGGGAGAGTTAGAATACTTCCCAAGAACCTGAGAGAAAGTCAGAATACTTCCCACTTATCAGAGAGAATGTTAGGATTCCTCTCAAATAACTGCAAGAAGGTTAGGATGCTTGCCAAATACCTGGGAAAAAGTTAGGATACTTCTCAAATATATGGGAGAAAGGTAGGGTAATTCTCAAGTATATGGGAGAAATTGAAGATACTTGTCAAGTGTCTCAGAGAAAGTTAAGATAATTCGTAAGTATCTGTGAGAAAGTTATGATACACCCCAATAGCTGACAGAAAGATGAGATAATTCTGAAGTAACTGGGAGAAAGATAGGATACATATCAAGTATCTATGAGAAGGTAAAGATACTTCCCAATTATATGGAAGTGGGTTAGGACACGTCTCAAGTATTTGGCAGAAAGACAGGAGAGCTTTCAAGTATTAGGGATAATGTTAGGATAAATCTTAAGCATCTGAGAGAAAGTTAGGATACTTCTCACGTATTTGGAAGAATCTTAGGATAGTTTTTAAGTATCTAGGAGGAGTCTAAGATACTTTTCAAGTTTTTGGGAGAAGGTTAGGATAGTTCCCAAGTATCTGGAATAATGTTAGGGTACTTCCCAAGTATCTGAGAGAGAATTAGGATATTTCACATGTATCTGAGAGAAAGTTAGGATAATTCCCAAGTATTTGGGAGAAAGTTAGAATACGTCTCAAGTATCGAGATGGAAGATAGGATAATTCTCATGTATCTGGGAGAAATTTACAATACTATATATATCTTTTTTTTATGTTGAAGGCTCCAGTCACGGACAAAAGTCCACATCAAGGACGGGCCCTAATTGAAAGAAATATA
>JAUUDW010020932.1:11034-25522 GCA_032361385.1 Panulirus guttatus | reverse complement strand
CTGCCCGTGCCGGCTCAGCTAACATAAAAAAAAAAAAAAAAAAAAAAAGTTCCTCCTTTCTTATCCTGCCATACTCTTTCCATGCTTTTTTATAACTTGCAAATACTGGCTGGGTGGAGCGCTGTCTACATCTTCAACACCGTACATCTCATAGGTCCTTTGCTTTATGATATCTTTTATTAAATCATTCCTTCCTCTTCCTTACCGTTCCCTCTGTATTTGAGGCTTGAGGTACCCATGCCCCTACTCCTTCATCATAAATTTCAGAGACCTCTCACCACAAAGCCTTGGTTCCTGGATACTGAACTCCATTTCCCTATCTATGTTGCAATGTAAATTGTTGAAGTTGGTGCAGTTTTTTGCAATAATATCTCCACTTTATTCCGTCTCACTTCTGTTCTTTTAATGTCCTCTTATACTACATATTCAAATCTGAGCATAACATGATCACTTCTTCCAACTGGTGTATCATACATAATGTTCTCAAAATCCATGCTAGCATGAGAGAATATTAGATCTAGCAATGATGGTGTATCATTCCCTTTCATCCTAGTGTGCTTTGTGACATGTTGGTTTAGGAAATTTGCCCGCATACTCTCTAAAAATGTGTCTCCATGACTCCATATCACCATGAGAATACAAATTCCCCCTGTCTATCTCTTCAAAACTGAAATCAACTATTATCAGAGCTTTACCATTTCTAATAAGTGAGTGTTTCACTACTTCATGTACCTTCCTGACTGTTCATTGAAATCATTGTACATTTGTTCTGGATTGTTGCCATTCTTTGGAGGATCATGTATCAATAACATCACTATGCTTTTCTTCCTAACAATTGCAGTTGCCATTAGGTATTGTCTAAAAGGGCCATCTTCCAGTACTTCTTGAAATTTCAGGCTATCTCTTACTGAAAGGGATAATGCTCCCCCTTCTTTGCCTTCTTTCCTTTTTGCTCTCAGATACCCCTCCGGGCAGAAAGAGTGAGAGCTTATCTCTCTGATGAGCTTAGTTTCCATATCTCTAGTGATATATGGTGCACTTACCATTATACTATCCTTAAATTGTCACACTTTAGCACCAGCTATTAATCCATCAATATTTGAATACATTATTTTCAGTGTGACATCACCATTTACTAACATGTACTCTCTCTCTGCAGTTCTTGGATGGCTGCTCCATCCTTCTATCATGTAGGGTATCTCCATTTTTTCTTCTACATGCACTCTTGCTTTTCACTTCCTATGATTTGTCACATCTGATGAATAGCCCACTAATCTTACCATGCCTTTAAGGTTACTAGCTTTTTAAGTACTACCTGGCTTGAAAACTTTAAGTCAGATGTAACAAGAAATGTTCGTCCCAAATCTTGTTTATAACAACCAATTCTTCTTTCTTTTATCATGAAAACTGCATCTGGCAGTCCTGCAGCCTCCATCAATTCTATTAATCAATTCATTCTATTCATGCTCTACTCATAATTCAAAAGTTCTTCTTTACATCTTTCATTGAAACAATCTTGCTTGATTTCCTATTATGGCCTCTTGTTCTTCTATCTCTGCATCTTTTGAAGAAATGTTTTCAGCTGATGTCATCAAACTCGTTTAAATATTCAAAGGTTGATGTCAAGTTACTACTTATTCTCCTCCATGGTGGACAAATTTATAGCCTCTAACCTCTTACTGTAATTAAGCTCCATTAATTCTGAAACCAATCGAAGATGAGGCTCTGGCAACAGATTAGGTGCAATGCTA
The DNA here is from genome assembly GCA_032361385.1 of Panulirus guttatus. Classification (NCBI taxonomy): domain Eukaryota; kingdom Metazoa; phylum Arthropoda; class Malacostraca; order Decapoda; family Palinuridae; genus Panulirus; species Panulirus guttatus. The sequence goes on along the minus strand of JAUUDW010020932.1, from coordinate 23,771 downwards.
ACTTCTAAAGTCCTTCTTACACACACAGAGCCCTGCAGCTTATTTCCTTACTAAAATTCTTATTGAGGTCTTCTTTTATTATTGCTGCTTTCTCATTACTGTATATTTACTTGGGTTGAATTTCAACATAAATGTGTCTGGCCAACTTTGGAGTTTGTCTACATTCCCTTGTTAGTTAACATAAGCCTCATCGCTTTTTACTTCCTTCAGAACCTTGGAATAATCCACAAACATACTCATGTATGAGTCTAATCCTTCTGGGAAATCATTGACATATAACAAAAAGAGCAATGATCCAGGACTGAACCCTGCAGCATACTACTGGTAATCCCAATCCATTATGAAATATTTCCTCTCATGTGTATCCTTTGTACCCTTTTACCATGGTAATGTTCCATTCTGTTAACAGACCACTCTGTCTCATGACAGTCTAAGTGGATTGCTACATATGGCCTTTCCCTGAATTCATGCTGTCTTTCACTAGAGTAGTTTCTCCTTTGCATGTAGTCATTCATTTGCTTTCTGATACCTACTGCAGTTTTTTGCAGACCATGCTAATCAGAGAGCCTCGTCTGCAGAGTAGATGAACATGATGATCTTTAACATGTTTTATTTATCATTATCTTATCATTCATAATTTCATGTGCTTTTCCTGCTTTTCATCACATTCAGAAAAGCATAAAATAAATGCAAACACTATTAGCCTGTATCCAATATATTTGTGGTAACCATAGTATATACTGTGTTTCATATTCTAAATCATGTTTCTCTGTTATTAGAGCAGTATGTTGTTACACATTATAACAGCAAAACAAACTTATGTGTGCTTAATAAGTTGGGCAGAGATACCAGAACTTCACTGTCGCAATAATACAATATGATCTATAATGTATTTTATAGAGCTAATGGCCTCTTTATCATCATTCTCTTTTAAAAGCACTCAAAAAGGTTAGTGGACTTTTATCTAATTATTAGACACACAATTTTACAAGTTTAAGATTAAAGCTTCCACTGCATCATGTTTTAGCACTTTGGTTAAAAGAAACAGTTCTGTATTTCATAATTTACTTTGTAGCAAAATTCTGGCAAGTGAGCTGCCATTATGCAGGGAGGTACCTAACCCAACAGAATCAAGGTAGAGCAATTAGTTTCAGTAAATATTACATGCTCATGTCAAGTCATTCTAATAAGTCATGGCACAAAAGAGCACACACAAATTTACTTTTTATGTTCAGATAATGAACTGGATGAATTAATGCCTCAGTAATGAATATGAATACTTAAAAGAAAGTATGTCATGATTTGATGAAATATGATTTCTTGCATGCTAATGAAATTCAAGTTCAAAGGGAAGATGACAAACATGTCTATATCTGGACAACCAAGTAAAGGAGCTTAAAGGGTAAACTTCAGAACTTTTGATTTCTCTTCTACATTGACAAGAATGTCATGAAAACAGATGCCATGATGTTATAAATGAGATGGTGAAAAAAGGCAGTGACAACTCATGGATATCTAAGCTGCAGCTCAATGTACACTTGGTACAGGATCATATTTCAGTATAGGCACAATAAGTAATGACTGGGATACCTTTTAAAAAAACTCATTGTTACTATACGATTATTTAATAACTCAGTAATGCTGGTTCTTTTCTTACAAGTTTTCCCTTTACTTCTCTATTTTGAGAAAGTAATGCTATTTTGTCATGATGCAAAGTGCAAATTCTTATCTTGGTATGATACTTGGAAAAGATATTTTGAAAGAAATACTTAAAGTTTTGAGTATTACATAAGAAACACAAACCTTGTAAAGTTTTCTTTCAAACTACATTCTCCCATTTCAAAGAAATATAGTTGCAGCTTGGAGGCCCAAGATGATACTCAAACAATGAAGAGAGATATCTTCATAATTCCTAAACTTCATATTTAAAACACTTCTATTATTCTAACAATCAAAATCATTAAAATACCACAGAAGTATGTAGAGAATCATAGTCAGTGGTTCTTGTACCCTTATCTAAATGTTTAAAACACATACTCTCCTGAGAATGATCCTGTGAAATTACACAATATGGTAATTCCATTTAACATGTAAGGGTAAAGTGAACCTCACGAAAGCATGTGAACAATTTTTCTTGCATATAAGCAGTAAGTGTAGCTCCCACACACTTATGACCCTCACTTGGCAGCAGATTGGGCCTTCTCTGCTTCCTCTGCAATTACTGTAGGTTTTGGTGTAAAGTTGATCACCTCTTGGTACACCAATTCTATGGAGAAAAGATAATTTTCAATTAACATCAGTATAAAACATTTTTATTTATAAACTACACATGGAAAAAATTGAGCTCCATTTTCAAATAGCATCTCTTTCCAAATTATAATTTGAACTACAAATTATAACCTAAAACATTTAGGTGACAATACCACTTTATACATTTTACTAGATTTGGTAGCAACATGCATTAAATACTCATCAACTATCCTAACTGCTGCGAATTAAGAATACTCCACATTCAATGTCTTATCTATATTCACCATGCCATTTCTCTTCTTTCAAGAACTTTAATGTCAATCATGAATAGTTATTTGGAATGGTTTCATCAGTGAAGGTAAATAACCTTGGACCTCTACAAAGTGGCATCATGAATCTACCCTGGTACACTGGAACCAGTGCACATCCCTTCCTTTTCAACAGACCGTCCAGACAAAACAGAGGAGCTGCAGTCAGCAAAGGAACTTCCACAGAGAAGACTATAAGTTTATGAACACAGAGATATCTTCTGCAGATTCAGGGGATTAACATCACTTATGATAAAGTCTTGTTTATTGTGTAAATTGTTGGAAGTAGTGTGATTCTGAAGCTTCATATAGCTTCTGGAGCTCCTCCTGCTGCCATAATTCAACTTACTGCTTTGATTTAGCAGTTTTGATTGTTAACATATACCTACATTTCTTATTCTTTACGTGCATTTCATGTACCTAAAACTTTTTACTTTAAGTTAACATTATGAACTTACCTTTCCACTTCTCAGTTGGTAGTTCCATGTCCTCAAAAGTCTGATCATAAGGTTCACTTTCAGGTTCATCTGAGGGGTCAGCATACTGAGCTAAGTATGGGTGTGCCAGTGCCTGTACTGCCGTTACCCGCCGCTCACTATCCAGCTCAAGCATCTTTTCCAGCAAGTCCACAGCTGTAAAATTCATAACTTCATTAATAACAATAGCTCACTTAAGAGTCTCTGGAAACTGTGCTACATTTGCCCAGTACCTGAGACACAAAAGGCTAGGAAGCAACACTGGAGTTCACCAGTTATGGACACTCTTTGGCCATGGCCACTCCTTGAGGGAGTTCCTGGAGGAAACGGGCATCAGAGATATTGACAGATAGATAGATAACCCATGTTATGGAAACTAACAAGAAAAAAAGAAGAGATACTAACAGAGTGGCTGGCTCCTACCAATAACCTAATAATATTTCATCATAAATCTCCTCTCGAACCCCCATAGCACCATAATTCTACTCCCAAATCCCAATGCACTTATAACTTATAAAGATGCCTAAAAACTTCACAGTAACCTTATCTAAAACTAACATGAGTCAATCTTTTCCATTTCAAACAGGTAAATCTACTAACAAAAACACACACGCATACATAAAGGGATGACCAATTATCCTTATGTCTGATTTAGAATCATCAAGCCAGGAGGTACTAAGACAGGCTATGAAACTTAAAATCAAGGTGAAATTCAGTAGAGTATCTTTAAAATGTAATAGACCAAGGGAAGAGTATGGGGAAAAGCTAATAAATAGGGTTAGAAGGCAAAAATGGAAGATACTAAATGAGGCAAGAGGACAGACCATCTCTGCCAGTGTTGCAGAGGGCTTTGATATGTTAAACAATGGACTTTTGTCCATTACTGGCAGAATGTAAGTATTGTATACAAATGCTAATGGATTAGAAGTATATAGCACTGAGCTGGGATTGAAGGACTGCATTAGGGAAAATGTAAATGATACTGTTGGAGCTGTGAATACAAAGTTATGAAAGACATAAGATCTCACCTTTTCTGTCCAAAAGGAAGGAAAGAGTAGATACAGGAGGAGGAAGTTTGGCCCTCCTAATAAAAGATAACCTTAACTTTTAGGAAACAGTAGTAGATGGTCCATTCACACAATACATAACGGGAAGGTTAAGTGTAGGAAAGATGTACATATTTGTGCTGATATATAATCCTCCAAAGAATATTATTGATCCACAACAAGTATATAATGACAGTAATGAAGGATCAATGACGATGGTGCATTAAGTAGTTAATCATGCACTTCTCAGAGAAGGTAAGTTTTGACAATGGGAGATATCAGCTATAAGAAGAGAGATTGGAAGAATTATGATTCTCATGTTGACAGGGAATCTTGGAGACACAAGTTCCTAAAGTGTGTACCAGCACGACAGTGAACACACTATAACAAGAGGATCTGTTTCCCCCTGATTATTAGATCTCATCCTCACACAGAATAGCATGGATACTGAAAACATCATACATGTTACACTTATCAGAAAAAATTATCAAGTAATGCTTAAATATGATTATGTGGATGTGGACTTGAGGAGGATATACTCATAGAGACTACACAGAACTTAACAATTTCGAGGGTAACATAAACGGGATACGGAGTTCAGTAGCTAGGAACCAGGGTGTTGTGGTGAAAGGTTCTGCAGTAGGAACATGAGCACCTTTAGCCTTAAATACAAAGCGAAGGTTTAGAAGTAAAATAGCAAGGGAGCTTAGAGATGTACAATGGTGGAGATACAGGTGACACTCCAGCCAGCCAGCTTATGCAAAGTATAAGAAAGTAAAGGAATGTGTATAAGAGAATAAGAAATGAAGAAAAGAGAAATTTTCCAACTGGGTGGTCACTGAAGTGCCCCAAGGTTCTGTTTTGGAACAGTTACCCTTCTTGGTCTTTGTGAATGACGTGCTATAAGTTATGGACTCCTGAATATAGTTGCAGACAATGTATAAGTAATGAGGGAAGTAAAAAGTGAGGACCAAAATAAAATCCAAAGCTGGTCTAATACCTGACTAATGAAATTCAACCCAAGCAAGCATGGAGTACTGTGAATGGGACAAAATAAAAAACAGGCCTCAATTTGATAATCATCTGGCAGGAAATATGCTTCAAGACCGTGTGTGTGTGAAGCACTTGGGAGTAAGTATCGTTCCTATCATCAAAGTCCCACAAAAGAAGAATTGTGAAGGAGACAGAATTGTCTTCTGGCAAATATCAGAACAGCTTTCATGTATACATACGTGGAAATATTTAGCAACTTGTTCATATCATACATTAGGCCAAATCTAGAATATATTTCTCAAGTCTGAATACCTCACTTAAACAAGTAAAGAGAGCTGAAAGATAAGGTCTATAGGAGGCAACAAAGATGGTACCAGAATTAAGAGAGTTAAATTACAGGGAAAGGCTAGAGGTTTTAAATTTGCCAGTCTTGGAAGACACAAGTGTGAGGGTGACTTGATCATAACCATTAAGTGTTCAAAACAGACTGATGATGTGGACAGTGAAGAGTTCTTTGAGAGATGTAAGGACTGGGCACCTTGCATTTAACTTCAATCTGCTACGCTTACACACATAATAAAACACACTTACAACCTTCTGCAATTTCTCTTCAATCTCAGCAAACAACACTGAATCATCCGAAAACAGGATTGCCACTAGCCACCATATCTCACCGCCACACTCCATCTCTGCACCCCTTTTCCCTAGGTTTCCTTTCATCTCTCTTATCACTCCATCCATATATACAGTAAAAAGCCATGGTGACATCACAAAGCCCTGCCTCACACCTACATGTATCCCAAAACTTTCACTCAGCTCTCCATCCACTCTTACACATGCAGATGTACCGCAAATGCATACACGGTGGGAACATTGGAAATTAAGTAGCACAAACTGTGGAGAACATCACAAACAAACTACTTCATACCACTAAGGACTCAATCCTCGTCAAATTGCACTTGGAGAACTTCAACAACAATCACAATTTGAAGGCAATCACTTTGTTTTGAAAGTTTCATTTCCATGCAATCACTGTCTATCTGACAAACCTTTAGATATGTTGACAGTTGAGTGTACACAAGGCCCCACAAAAGCTTCTGCTACTATGAGAGGAAATAATACTTTCACTCTCCCATCTTAATTTAATATGATGAATAGAGGAGAATGGTTTAAGAAAAAAAATCAATTTAAGTAAAGCATAAGTGTTTAATAAAGACAATTCAAATTTTTCATATACATTTTGCACAACACATTCTGAAAGCTTTCCAGGCACACTTGGAGTATTTGTTATCACACTGAAAAATACCTACAGCCACTGCTCACCAGTATAGAAGCTGGCAATTATGAATGCACACTGATCATAAAAGAAAGTCTCACAAGCATAAGATTATTCTAAAAATTTGAATAAACTGCTCCTAAAACTATACTAACCAAGGGGATTGGCTCCTCTGAAAACTTGTCTGAAGTCTCTCTTCCTCATGTGGGGCAGTGAACGAATGTAGTTTCGTGCCTGCAAATGTGACGACCATTAAAAGAAAATGGATTCTATACCTGAGAGACTACTCTGGTACTAACAAGGTGAGCAAAGAACACCAGTTTAACAAGACTAAGTACATATCTAAGGCATTAGGTTCAGAAAATCTTCCATACAACATGATAAAACGGTCCCCTGCCCCATAAATGACCACATGTTAATAGATATCCATTATCATACAAAGTAAAAACTGATTTGCCATGTTGTTACAGTCTGCTACATGCAGGGTGAAGGTCACAAACTCATCCTCTGCCACTGTTACAAAGTTTCTCACGTACTGGCAAATCAATGGACCACATACTTATATGACAATTACACAAAAACATGCATTTCAGGAACAGCATAAAAAAAGCTACTGAAAAGGCTGTCTGAAACATTTTCTATCTTATCAGGGCCGAAGACTGTTGCAAGCTGATATCATTTCGCTGTCCTAAAATTACACAGTAAGGAAAAGGTATGAGGTCAGAGGATCCCTAATAATCATTAGGAGTATTAATATTCAAGAAAGGAAGCCCATTCAATTACTGGGCTGTTGTTCTCAAGGCAGGGCATCTCTTATCTCAAACGACAGGAGACCTGGGGTAAAGCCATGAGATTCTGCAAAGTAAAGAATCTAGACTTATTCTTGAAATTTTGCATTTTTCATTTTTGTCAGTCTTCAGCAATTCTTCAAGCAAGAAACTCATTAAACATGTGACAGCTTGGAGCTCAGCACAGTAAATGTATCCAGGGTCTCTCCTATGCCCATATTCAATATTCTATTACCATTCTGAGACTAATCTAACTTCAATAGCAAAAACAAAAACTTTACTGATCAACAAAAAAAGAAAAAGTCAAAAACAAAAGATTTTTGGGATGATATCTGTAAGGTGTGTCTGAAAAACCTACTAAAAGCAGATTACCCTTGCCTCACTTAACCGTTCCAGTGAGATTCTTTGTCAAAACTAGTTTCCTTGTAAACATTTACCTAAATGACTTGTACATTACATTATGAGTTATAATGTAAAGGAAAAGGGCATCAGATATATAAATATATATGTAGAGAGAGGCCTAAGTACATCCACAACAGAGTTCACTGCCGCTAAAATTTTCCCTGAAGATTATTTATGATTTACTGGAGAATATTCTAAAGGGGAATTGTGTAACTAATGTTTTCCCACTGCATTAATATCACTCCTGCAAAATAACACTATCTAAATAATCATAAACCTGTAGTTATAAATCAGTCCAGTGTTGTTAAATGGCTTCATTACCATCAGCAATATGTTGCACATGTTTTCTTCAACTATCACTGCACACAAGCACTGAATTATTCCTTAGAAGAAGAGCTAGGAGAAATTCTTTAGTGAAGAAACAGCTATGAACAAGTCACCATCTTTACATAAACAAATCTCTGTGCAGTAACTGAGTTATGAAAATGCTCACAAGACTGCATAATATCCATCACTCTAAAGTCTGATTTAGCGAAGCCTAACCATGAGCCTTGACTGATAATACGACCATATGTTGTACAGTGACACAGACTCAAAGTAAGCCGCCTTGCTCTGATGCATGTCATCATCCCATTTTAGAATTTTGGGCTTAAGATGCACAACACAAGTTGAACCATTTCTTTGACTTACCATTCACAAACTTAAGAATGGATGGGTCGAAATATGATAATACTTATCAATTCTTATTTAAGACAGACCTTTCTTGAATGCTTATCACTAAGACTTGTCATCTGAAGGCTTTAAGCACTGTGGAACTATTCCTTAGTTTTGTCTTACAAAAATACTAAAGGGTTTAGACATCTCGCTCTCAAATTAAAACATTTATCATAAATGCCTTTTCTAACCTTGAAGAAGAAATACTTAATGTTTTCTTTAGGAAGATGACTAGAATACAACTACCTGTAGTTACGTGAAAATGATCAGAAATAACTTGAAAACCTTCATCTGGCCCAGTACCATTCAAGACCCATCAGTCAGAAGGCTTGATATGCAAAAGTTTCAGAATTCACATCACTAGTACATAGCACAAAGGTTAAATGTGGCTATTGGTTGTTTAAAGACTTGCTAATGATATCACCACAAAAACTTTAAGTCTATAACGAGCCAGGTATGAAAATGCTTTACCTCACATGTTATATCCTGATTTTTTCATGCTTAGCTTGAACAACCTGTTACTTAATTTTACAAGCACTAAATAGTGGTTTTGGTACACAATCTTAATCCATTCTGTGTTAAGCAATTATGACCATTACAGGCCCTCTGTCTCAAGCAAAATTTTCAGAAAAAGCCTTGAGGTTACACAGTTTTTTTTCATACTTCTTCACCGTTTCCCATGCAAACGAGGAAGCACCAGAAACAGATGAAACAGTTTCTTAAACCTTCCACTTCTAATATGGTCTCCTATTCCACTTGTCACAGAAAGGTGGACCTATCACTCCACAAGACACTTCTGAACTTAGCTGTATTTCACACTACATACCACCTGCAAAATTCAAGTCTTTTCTTCTGGTGTCTACGAGTCAAAAGCAGTTCGGGATGTAGCACTGTACTCTATGTCCTTCAAAGCATTTTTATGGTTACTGACCAGCTGAGTTGAAAAAATATTGGCAAAGAATGTGGAAACCTTGCCTGTGTTCCCAGTAGTTGGTTCCTGACTCACTACTCCACTAATTACCATGCTCAGGATTTTTGAATAACCTAGACCATATACATCACACTTGCAGTCAACTGCCAAAGGCATCCCGTATTATATACGGCACATCAGCAGTCAATGGGTTAATGCTGTTCAACACTATGTTGACATCAGCAGAGCTTCAACCTACTGTGTCAGATTTAGAGAAACTGCATGTTAAGTGTTGTTTCTACATCATTAATTTACTATTTCACGGTATTTCAAGCCACTACTCTTGATTTGGTTACTTAGATTAATAATGTTCCTACATTATGCTGTATGTTTTGAGGTATTTTATTCATCTTTTTGTATATGAACTAGGTTGAGAAATCCCCTCTGGGAATGTAAGCCCCCATTATCCCATTAGTAAACTGTGATCCACTATTCAAGAGTTTCTGTTATGCAATGACCTCCAAATATGCATCATCTACAATGACTAGGAACCAGATGTAACTCAATAACTCAACAGAATATACTGCAGATTATCCCCAGGCAATAGCAGCACCTTCAAGAAGCAAAATAAGCTACAGGCTCAGAAAAAAAAAGGGGGAGTATCTAGTGCCATACACAGTGGATGTGAGTGCAGGATATCAAAACCTGACATGAACAGATGAGGCAAAAACAGTGAACGAGTAAAGCCATGCTGATGGTATATATAAATCATAACCAACAACACTAAACTTTATAATCACTGTATCATCCCATAATTAATCTTCAGTTACAATCTATCAATATACAGTTAATGTGTCAGTGGACAAAGCAAACATCCCCACATCTTGAGACACTGTGGCCAATTAAGACAGCTTAGGAATGAAAGGTAATGAATTACATGTAACTGCTGTATGGTAACACAAACCATCAACACTCTCAGACATGTTTAAGGGGCAAAATAAAAGAAACAAGTATACGTGGCAATGATACTCAGTACCTAACAGTGCATACTGAGTAAATGCTGTTGATACAAAATAGGTTAATAGGCAAAAATCTTGAAAAATTACCCGAAGCAGGACCATCACTTCAATAAAGTTTGCCACATCCTCGACCTGTTACTGATATTCACGTGCTGGAAACAACAAATGTCTTACCAACACCAAATCCTTATGGTTACACATCAGTGAGTCATTAAAGTGGGAGTCACATTAAATGTGTTTTCAGAAAAAAAAAAAAAAAAATGTGGAATGCTATCTGACTTCCATGATGTTCTAAAGGCTAATAATGACTCTCAATAACGTATATCACTCAATGGCTTATCTTCAAATAATCTACTGTACTTCCATATAAGGTAATGCCAATACTTCACTACCACCTGTTGTCATAGCTTAGAAGCAAGTTCAGCACTCATATTAACCAAAAGCATTCTTTTTCTGACCTGCACTCAATATGGGCTGCCATTATAATTCACTTATGTGTTGCTTCTCTCAATCTGGGCCATAACTCATGAGTCAGTAACAGGCTTACAAATTTACTATCTCCAGTAAATTCTATAACAATGACTAGAGATTAATTTTAGGTATGTAAAGATACTAAGCTATCCTAAGACTTCACTGAAGATAGCTGGTACAGTCTATAAATCCCTCAAATTCTCTAAATATCTTTTTCTATGCTGAACACTGAATGGACAACTGAATATGCAAGACTACAGAACTGAAGGTAGCAACAAAAAAGAAGTGGAAGTTAGCTGGCACCATTCACAAGTAGCCTCTTATAATACAGCAGAGTTTTTGCATTTCATGTTTTTACATTCCATGTTGCTGGATCCCATTACGTATTAACATGCGGTCAATATTGGCGGAAGAAAAAGAAGAATAGCTCTATGGAATATTTTCTTTGTGATTATTTGTTAAACTGTATTCTGGATATATGCCTAGTATCAATGGTGTCCTCAACTGGCTGTCAAGCTCAGAAAATATGAACCAAGCACACTCAGCAAGTATTACTATTAATATCTGTCTCAAAACCGTACATTAAAAATCTGATACGATTATCTATGCAGGGCATGATGATGAAAAATTTTTTAAGGAATAACTGATGTTTCAACTTAATAAACACAAATATACAGATACTGTAAAGCACTAGAACTTTAGTATTCATATGGTGATACAACTACAATCAGTCATACAATCCTAATATCCCTTTTATGGGGATCTTGCAGCTTCAAGGCTACACTAAGATCAGCATAAGGGAAGTGATGGACTCCTTTGGAGTGACAATTTCCTTGACAAGATTGTATTCCTTTTTTGTCCAGCAGTGATGATATAACCTAAATGGAGGTGACTTTTCAATTATGGTGTAAACACATGCAGTTCGAGTGCAGCTTCACTAGACTTCACAAAGAGATGCCTTGTGGAAAGTGCTATGAACATATGGTAAAGGAGGATAGCTATTACAAGCAACATGAGAGCAAGATATGGGTGCAAGTGGGAGGGAATGAGTTTGAGTGGTTTCTGGTGAAGGTGGGTCTGCATCAAGGCATCTGTGACATCATCATGGCTGTTTAATCTGCTTAAGGAAGGGGTGGAGGGTGGTAAATGTGACAGTCTTACAGAAAGTGGCTGATCTACAGCATCTTGGGAGATGGGGGGATTGATGTAAGAAAACACAGTTGAAAGAGTATTTACTTGTTATTACCTACATACCAAACATCGCCTGCAAAAATCTATGTTTAAAGAGAGAAAAGTTTCAAAAAGATAAACAATAATGATGCAACTATCCAGGATCAATTTCCCTAATGTCATGATTAAGTAAATCTTATATCATAAGGACTCCTCAAGATTGCCAGTTGGCCTTGTTTACCCCAATGAAGTACAGCTATGTAAAAAGTTTGGGGGACTGCCCATTCTCCATTCATGGTTTTACTTAACAGCCACATTCACACAGCTGTACCATCAGGTGTTCTGCCATATATTCCTCAACTCTAATTCATTCATCACAATTATTTCCCCATTTCTCTTGAAGCATCTCTCACCCTCTTTGCCTTCAACTTCATGCCTCCTTAATTTCACCTACCCATATACTTGCAGGATAAGGCACCTCTCTCTTTTAATAAATTGAAAAAGGAATTATATCATATACCTTTTTCTACTGTACAGCAAAGTGGTTCATGGCAAACCTCCATGATTTCAACACTTCTTCCTATATTCCTCCAACAATACATCTCTCTCACAAAAGTACTCCCTCATTCCATCCGATCCCATTCTATTCTAATATTCTTGTAACAGCAATTTGTGCAAGTAAGTGGTGACAATCTAAAGTGTGATAAAATCTAGTTGGCAGAATAATTCAGCAAAGGTTTAAAGTGTTACCATTGCCTCTTTTATACAGGAAATATGGAGGTTACCAACCAAAATGTTTACAGTAAATTTTTTTTCAATTATCATCTTGCCTTAACAACACAAAAAATATACATGAATGTAACAAGTAAAGAGGAAAGGACACAGCTGTGATGTGGCAACTATCTGAAGGATCC
>JAUUDW010020932.1:0-11020 GCA_032361385.1 Panulirus guttatus | reverse complement strand
TCATTCTATAAACCCCAGTTATCAGTACTTCTTACCATGGTATATCACGATAAAGCTACCTAGTTCCTTCAACTCTGTTAGGCTTGTATTCCAACCAGATGCAAGAAATGGTAAGATACAGAGATATGTGTATACTTTTGTATGTAAACAACCAAGTTGTATGAAAGCAAATAAGAATCACTTGTCACTAAAACATTGTCTTAGACCTATAAAGAAAAAGATCCTGAATAATCACAGCACTAGTGCTACCTGAATGTTGAGAAAGTCAAGCACATGTAAAGGAACAAGGGAAGGAAAGAAACCTGGAAAACAATGTGAATCATATACTCACAGGAAAATAATATTATCATTATCTCAGCAGATGTAATGCACTAAAGCATAAAATGGCAAAAGTTGAGTTTGCAGGTTTTAGGTTTAAAGGCCTGGTTTTGAGGCAGTTTTTGTAAGCAAAAGGAGGAGAATGGTAATGCAATAAAGATAATGAGTACATCTATGCAAAAAATTTGGTACAGTCATAATCAAATTGAAATAAACTCTGGACATTATCTAAAGAGAACATAAGTAATGTTGGAATCTGGATATAAAAAGACCAGAAATTCTATGACCAGGGAGAGAAAAAGACAAATAACTGGAAAAAGTATGAACTTTAGAGGAAAAACATGACAGAATATGAACTACAAGCAGAAAAACTAACAAAGGAAACAATGAGTAATGTGAAAAACAATAAAATAATGGAGGAAAAAAATAACCATTGAGGAATAAGTAACACATACTTATGGTAACATGGTGAGAAAGAATTTAAATGAAAAATAGAAATTTCTGGGTTATGGAAGAATGCCAATTAGTATAGATAACTAAATAAAAGTTAAAACCAAAACAACACTTTCATTTAGTTTATGATGAGAAAAACATTATTTGAAAAGCTATCACGAAAGATCACATGATTCTTTGCAAAAAGAGATCTATAACAGCTTAACAAAGGCAACATGAAAGCATGTAGGGATATCAGTATAAAGGATCTAACTAGGTCCATCTATATATCATAAGAAATAATAATTTCAACAAATCATTCCAAAGATCTTGGCATAATAAAAAGGGAGAGTTATGATTATTGTTAGGAAAAACAAAATATTTTCCTTCTTTGCATTTCTTCCAATGTGTAAACATTAGCATGCATTTTATCACAGTACAACCCTCTGTTATGTTCTTTAAACACAGTGTCAAAAGTAACAACATATGTTACAAATATCACTACTTGTTACATCTACTAATTACCTCTTCACTGGTGATTTTAGCGAGCGTTTCTTCATCAGGCGTCCCAGCAAGAATAAGGATGCGCGTTAGTTGGTCAATGTCTGAGACGCCAGGTTAAGGCTGCTACAACGCATGTTAGAAGGAGCAGAGCATCAGAGTTAAAGCCACTGAGAAGCCAATCAACAGATCTAGACACCTGTATCATTTAACTAAAGAGTACCTAAAATTACATTAGTATATTCACTATGGACTAAAACTGTCACAGTTATATCTGCAAACTAATCAAAACACACCATTCTTCTGTAAAGTGGATTTTAAAAACTGGAAAGCAAAATTCCTAACATGGCAGACCAGTTCATGTCAGTTACCCTAGAACAATGAAATGGGAAAAGATTAAAGAAAAACTGTTTAGCTCACAGAAATCTTGTTACCTTCTGGCCAATACCTGGCAGTCCATGACCCTGAATGCTGGGTTGAGAAAATAATACAAGCAGTAAAAATTCAGAACAGGATGGACAATATGTACTTCTAAGGCTTTCTACACATGCAAAGTTTAGAAGGTTAGGTTGTCCAGGAACCCCAACTGATTATGAAAATATTTATGGCCACCAACTGGCAAAAACACAACTGTCAAGATATCAAATTTCAAATTTGTGTAACTTAGCTGTTTCATTCTCTACTCAAAATCACTGATACTGAATACCAAGCATTTAACATAAAATATCTTTGCAAGAATCACAGATTGTGTTTTGCACTAAAAAGTACTATCTGTCCAGTTGGTGTTCAAATCCACAGCCATTCACCACACATTTGTCTTGCATGATAATTTACAAAGTTTCTCTAACCACAGTGTAACCTCAGGAATTCACAATAATTATGAAATTAATAGGGGAAACCTCTTTAAGGGAAATCCAGAAACATAAATCAACATATATGCAAACCAATCTATTCAGTCATTAATTGATTCCTTATCATCATTTCTATACATACAGCTAAGAAGGTTAACCAACAAAACATTAGGAATTAATGTGGCTGGCGTTATATCTCATCACCATTTAATTCCTCAGTCACACAGATTATGTGCCTGTTGATAAAGTACATGAAGTGGGAGCTTCTCCTGTACAAGAGTGAGCAGGACTCAAACGTCTAACCTTGAGCTTAGTAGCTGAGCAGTCTAGTCACTATATTCATAAAAGATTAAACTCGAAGCTCACTGACATGTCCAAACATGGAACAATGGTGAGTTATACCATCCTTTGAGCTAAACACTACAGAATTGTCATGGTGCACTGCACTTTTCTCTACTTTTCATAATGTATCCATTACTTCATTTTCAAAGTACATGACAATCTGCACTCCTTAACAGTCAGAGACAAAATTATACTCTGAAAGGTCTGGATTAGTGCTTGATGTCTTCTTTCATTTGAACATTATACATTATCTAAAATAACAGCTTTAGGGTACTTGGGAAATTCTTTAAGGTTTGACATTGAATACATTACACAGAATGGTTATAAAAAAAAAAAAGATGCTGGAAGCACTACCAGCATCATGGGTGCTTTTACACAAAAGATTTGCAAATCTGGAAAAATGACCCCCCCTCCCATACACACACACAAGTGGAAGATTTTCTGCAGAGCTGAAATTACCTAAGTGAGAGCCAGATGGTGTTAAGAAAAGAAAGTCATAGGTAACTAATCTCTTTGAGTTCTACGCAGAGTGAACTCAGTCCTGGACAAAAGGGAAGGCTGGATGGACTGTCTGTAACTGGGCTGACAGAGTATTTAACACTCATGGAAGTCTGATTTAAAGCTGGATCTCCAGGCATCAAAATGGGGGGAAAACTCCTATGATGGATCAAAGATTATCTCAGGGAGGGGAAAAAGGACACATGTTAGAGGAGCCTTTTCTAAATGGGTTGATGTGACCAGTGTAATGCCACAGGGTTTAGATGTGGAATGATTTCTCTTCTTGATCTATGTTAATGACTTGCTTGAAGCTATTTATTCCTTACTGAATATGTTTACAGATAATACAAAGGTCATGAGATAAGTGAAAAGCTTGGATGATTGAATCAGTTTATAAGGGTACCAAGACAGACTACAAAGTTGGTCTGAAACATGTCTGATGAAATCTAACCAGAACATATGCAAAGTAATGAGGATGGGTCAAAGCAAACTATGGCCTCAATAAGATTATTACCAAACAGGAAATAAGCTTCAAGATTCTAAGTGTAAAAAGGACTTAGTAAATATCATTCCTAAACTGTTGCCAGAGTCCCATTTTAGGAAAACAGTTTGGGAGACAAACTCTCTGCTGGCAAATATCAGATACCTTTCGAGTATAAGGATATGGAAACAATTAGCAAGCTATTCATATCATACTTAAAGCCAAAACTAGAAAAAGCTTCTCAGGATTGGTCACCACAACTAAAGAAGCACGAAGAGCTGACAGAATAGGGTATCAAACACATTACCGAACTTAAGAGAGCTGAGATACAGGGAATGGCTGGAGGCAAAATTTCCCCACCTGGGAAGAAAAAATAGTGAGGGGTGACCTGAGCACAACCTTTAAGTTGTAGAGGAGACTGCCACATGGACAGTGAACATGTTGCCAGAGTTTCACCTTACAAGAACTGTTAATGAGACCAACTGTCTGCTGGCAAGTATCAGAATTGCTTTCACCAATGTCTGCTGACAAACATCAGAATTGCTTTCAAGTTTGTGGATTAGGAAATAATTAGCAAGCTGTTCACGTTATACATATGGCCGCAGTTAGAACATGATTCTCAAGTTTGGTAACCATACCCAAAGAAGCACAAAGAACTCAAAAGAGAAAGTCCAGGGGAAAGCAACAAAGATGGTCCCAGAATTAATCAAGCTGAGTAACAGGGAAAGGCCAGGTGCCTTAACTTTGCCCAATGAGCTGAGGAAGTAAATAGTTAGCATTTCTTCGAGAGATGTACGGATAAAACAATCAAAAGACATTACATGATATAAAAGAAGAAAATTGATAAGAAAGATATGAAAATGTACTTATCTATAGTTTAAGAATAATGGATGAATGAAGTAAAATGACTCAAGACATGATTAATGCAGACAGCATACAGAAATGTAAGTTGCTAACAGTAATGTTCAAGAGATGGAGCCTTATGAGCATAAAACTTCCTCCCTATATGGTACAAAAAGGTAATTAAACACACGCATCACAACCTTTAAGTTTTTAAACAGATTAATGATGTAGACTGCAAACAGTTCTTTGAAAGGTGAAGGGATAGAAAAACCAGAGGATATAAGATATAATTAAGCAAGAAACTTGATAAGAAAGACGTAAAGCAGTACTTTTACAGTGTGAGTGGTGAATGAACGGAATAAACTGAATGAGGAAAGAGTAACTGCAGACAGCAAACTAAGTTTAAAAAGTTGTATAATAACAGAGAACATTCAAGGGATGGGACCCATGGGTATAATACTACCTCTCTATAGAACACAAATAAGTAAGAACAAGCGCATAAAAAAAAAAAATCTGTTCACCACTTGAACCAGGAGTTTTCAAACTGGGTTCTACAGAACCTTGGAGTTTGGTGAAATTTGAATCATATAAAAAATTTCATAAATGAAATGAACTCCCGTGGTTTAGCAGTTAATACAGAGTTAAAATTAAAGGCCATTTCTGCAAACCAAACAGTACTTAAATTCATAAACCTTTGCCAGTCAACAAAGCTATAATCCCTCAAATTTTACAAGATTTACAATAATCTACTGGTGAAATCTTATCGTTTATGCCATTACACCTACAATGATAATCTAAGTAAAAATTTCAAAATGAAACAAGGGATAGCTTGGTCACTGTCTGCCAGTCTAAGATCAGCACCTGCTTGGTCAACATGTAAACAATCTTGGTGCCTGTGTTCTACTGCAACTGCAGTATTCATTATAATACAAAGGTCTGTCTTTTTGCATTAAATCACTGCTGACAAGAGTGGTATCAGTGCTGAAAATGCTAAGAGATCCAGATAACACATCAGCATTGTTAAAATGCTTAAAATAATTGCAACTCAAGCAAGCCCCATTTCTAACTAGGTGATTCAGGCAACTCCAGGTAACCCTGTAGATAATTCCTTCTAATTCAGAGTAATCTTTACAAGTCACTGAACACCTCCAGCATCAAAGGAATAAGGTAGAACTTCATTACACTTATTAACGTTTCACTTATTAACTTTTCTTAAAAAAATTCTGGATATAATGGAATTTGGCTTCTAACGGATCATTTTTTCCCCTAATCAGTCAATTAGAGCAGGAGTTTACTGTACAACACTGTATTACAACGTAAACATTAAATATACATATGGGGAGGGGAGAAGCTAGCCATATGGCACCATGTTGGCAGACGAACAGGGGAGTTAAGGCTAGGGATGCTGAGGGGAGAAGGAGACATGAGGAGTCTCCGTTGAGTACCTGTGACGAGATATTGTCAAAATGGCAGGGCTAGCATGTAGAGCTCACAGCATGGCTTGCTTGATTAAAACTACCATTTCTCACCACTGCCACACACTTTACACTGATATCAATCTGATTCATCAGGGATTAACCCTAACCATAAATCTACTTTTGTTCTAAATGCTTTTGTAGTTGGTCTATGTATGTTTCTCCTGGAACTTCATCGAGTTATCCAAATTTTTTGCTAGACTCTCATATATCTTTATTTGATATCTTTTTGGTATATTCCCTGGTATTTTCCATATCTTTATTTGATATCTTTTGGTATATTCCCTGGTATTATTCCCAACTTTATAGTCCTGTATCTTCCTTTCTGTGGGTGTTGGGGCAAGGAAGAAGGGATAAGGTGTTGCTTAGTAAGCAATGTCACTGACAACAAATACAAGGCTTGCATATGAATGATTTGTGAAATTTCTTAGTTACATCATTATGAAAAAGTGAAAAAATTGGTTCTGCATATTTTTCCTTTCACTGTTCAAAGTAGGTATCACTTTCCAGTCCATGAGATATCTAAGAATTCTGCATGTGCTTTTGTATGGCTTTAATCAACATAAATAAAATATAATCATGATATATATTTCATTCTTTCTAGAAAGCCTTTAATTTTCATTTATCATAATTTTATATATTTTGTTATTATACCTGCTCGCCTTGCCTGTCTTAACGCCTTGCCTGTCTTAATGTGCTCGCCTTTCGTGCCTTAAATTTAGTAGTAGAGTCAGGAAGTGATGTCTTAGAAATAAAAAAATATCAAATTCATATTAGCAGAAACCAGAGACTGAGACAAAAGTTCAACTATCAAAACAAAAACTGTACAGACATGATCTTAAAATAAGCATGTTCAAACAATAAATTTCTTTCTATCGTTTTTTTATATCTCCTTGAAAATTAACATGATTCCAGGAGACTGATTAGCACCAAGTACTTTCCCATTTCAATTAAACCAGGTAAAAATTTTTCAAACATATTCAATTACCATGCAGTACTGCATATCACTACATGCATGAAGCATCATGAACTAATTCACAAAGATGCAGAATTAACAATCACAAGAAGTTACATGCATTATGAATGCATATACAAGCATCCAGACAAACATAAACATGTATGTATATTGTAATTATACCTAACCTGTCACCAGAAGCCTATCTTAAAAATTTTGTAAAGAAGACAAACTATCTACCAGCAAATACTAGAATCATATTCAAGTACACGAGAAATATTCAGTTTACTGTACACATCATATATTAGGCGAAAGCTAGAACATAACAACCAGAGGCCATAACATGATACTGACGAAACAAAAAAAGATATAAATGAAGGAAATAAATTGGGTGATGACAGTGCGAAGCAGAACATACATAAGCAACAGAGATGGGG
Organism: Panulirus guttatus; assembly: GCA_032361385.1. Lineage (NCBI taxonomy): Eukaryota > Metazoa > Arthropoda > Malacostraca > Decapoda > Palinuridae > Panulirus > Panulirus guttatus. The sequence goes on along the minus strand of JAUUDW010020932.1, from coordinate 3,887 downwards.
CCCCAGGAGCACTGAATTCCCTTGTTGTAATATACAAATAAGGAATTAGGCATGTAAACTAATAAATGTCAAACACTGGAAGGGTTAGGGAATAAAGACCATGAATTTAAAGACCAAAAAAGAGCGATCAAACCAGATATTACTGGGATAAGAGAAAAAATTCAGTAAAGAGGTGGAATTTGTCTTAATCTTCCACAATAGATAAATAGTAGTAAAGAAGGGAAGAGAAGATACAGAAGGAAGGGACATGGCTCTACTGGTATGGGAAAACCTAAGGGTTCAGATAATGGCTCATTCAAAGAATACATAATGGAAAAGATGAGAGGTTGAGAGTGGAAGTAGCATAAACATTACCAGTATGTAATCCTCCAACATGAGCATATGAACTAAATTCATACAATGTCTCATTAAATACCTTTATTTCATAATACAATATTTAATTCATTATTACAGTCAGGTATATGTATATACTCTAATTTCACAAGAACCATCACCATTTTCTTTACATTTTCCAACGTACGAGCAATTCAATTTACAAACACGGTCCATGAAAATAACCCATTCAAACGTTTGGGACTGCCGGCATACATGACAGTTACAGAATGGATGTGTATGAATGAAGCTATTCCTTTGTCTATTCCTGGTGCTTCTCCACTAATGCAAGAAATGACAAACAATTCATCTGCTCCACTCTTAAACTATGCCTCATCTGCTTGGTCTCCCACCCTTTTAAAAGCATACATAAGTAAGCTGCAAACCACACAAAACAGAGCACCACTGGCTGCCTAGCAACCACAAACACTCAACACCTACACAATGAAATAAGATCCTCCAAATACAATCCCACCTAAACACGCTTGGTACTGAATTCTATGTAACAGCACAACACCCCTCCCATCTATACTACTCCCTAACTAATTACCAACCCCTAAGTAGAAATAAAAGGAGTACCCCTGCCTCGCACTTCAGCAACCTCTACTTCATAGAGCCCTCACGTAAACAGTTATAAAATTGAAAAAAAGACATACACACAAAAAAATACTGTCATAAGCACTCAACAGCTGCCCTTCCAACTCAATCCTTAACTCCATCCCATAAGACATGCACCCATCAGAGGCCACACTCCCCTGACAAACATGAATAACAGTTACACATCTATGCTCTGGACATCACCCATCCTACAATACTACAAACATTGTTTCAACATAACCCAAGACCCTCCACGAAATTTCTCCATGTGCTACAGATGTGTGCAGACACATTTGACAAACCACTTGATATGTTGTTCAAAATGTCACTAGAAAATGGTAAAGTGCCACGGAGAGGACAATGGCAGACATCACACTTGACTACAAAAAAGGAGACCAGGGGTAGGTGATGCACTACAGACAAGTTTCCCTGATAAGTGTGGTTTGTATAGTGATGGAAAAGATAATCAGAAAGCAAATGAATGACTTCCTGCATTTCCTGCTCACATGCAATTACCTAATTGATATGCAACATGGTTTCAAGGGAAGAATGTGACAATGTAAAGCAATCAAGATCATGACTATGGAAATATTCAGCAAGCTTTTACATTCTAAACGAAGCTAAAAATAAAACATGCTTACCGAATTTAGTCACAGCACCTAAAGAAGAATAAAGAGCTAAAAGAGAAGCCCAGAGGTGGGCAACACCAATGGTATCAGAATTAAGAGATCTGAGTAACAGCAGTTATGCAGACCAACCTTCATGGAACCATTCATTATCCTCTCTTCCTACTTGCACACACACATCACATTATTGACAGAAATTTCTCACTGCTTCGAGTAACTTTCACCCACACCATATTCTCATAAGACCTTCCACAAGGTGCTAGAGGCCTTAAATTTGCACACTTTACCAAAGTCTTTTAAAGTTTTTAAACAAGACCGATGATGCAGACAGTGAACAGTCCCTTGAAAACTTTAGGTATAAAATAAGCTAAGGACATAACATGAAATTCAGGATGAAATTACAATAAAAGTGTGGTGGATGAATGGAAATGACGGAATGAATTAACAATAAATGTGGACAGAATCAGGTGCATATCCAGGGTGAGGTCAAGGGGGTGTATTATAAACTCACCAAGATACTGATGGAAAGCTCAAATCAAGCAACACATATAAACACATTGTATCTTTACGCACTTTGCACTTTTTGAGTTATTTGGATGTTGAATCAAATCACTAATAATGGTTCAATTCTCAAAAAAATTAAATACAGCTATAAGTAATGCAAATGTAAATCTAAATTCTGATAAGTGATTTGTCTACACGAGGTGAGAGTTCAAATCACGGAGTTCATCTCCTTATCTTAAATTCTTTTCGCGTTCAAATGTCTTGCAATGATTTCATTTGAATTTATTTTCCTGGACAGAATTTTTTTCTTCTTCCTTCAAGCTGTTTCTCCTGAGCTTCAGCCGTTTTCCTATCACACATGGAACATTTCAGACCAACGTTCTTTCGCTTTTCTGAATCCCGTTCCACCACCTGCATCGCATTCTGCCTTCATGTTCCCTTCCATCCCATATACCTGTGTTGGCTGCTCACCTACCCTCCCTCCCTGCCTCTCATTTCTCCTGGATTTTCTACCGGTCTCATATAAATGTTTTCTGTAATAAAATCTGTACCATTTCTTTTAATCGTCCATGTGCATGCATCATCCGTGGTGTGTGTGTGTGTGTGTGTGAGTGTGTGGATGACACACTTCCCGTTACTTCCATTCTATCGTTCAGTGATCAAGTAATTTCCTGTGTGATTTTACACTGATCTGACTTTTTAGATTTTGTTTTTTTTTTCATTTCCCGTTCTCTTAATTGCTGTTCTTGATTCGAGAGATTCTACTGTTGGGTGATTTCTCTCCTGCGTCGAGAGGTGTATATTTTCGTCCCAACGCAGACCATGTACTGTCCTGGCTTCCTATATACAATTTGTTATTCATTTTGTTATACAAGTTTTTGTTCGTGTGTCACTCCGGGCAAATAGGAGGTTACGATACTGTTCTACTGCTCTAGTTTTCTGTGTTTAGTTTTCCTTTTCCTTGTTTTCTACACAGGACTTTTCTTTATTGTTCCTCTTCTCTGCGTAGGAATTCTACCTGTTCCTCTTCTCTGTGTAGGATTCTCTTTGTTCCTCTTCTCTATAAAGGACACTTCTTTGTTCCTCTTTCCTATAAAGGATTCTTCTATGCTCCTCTTCTCCATGTAGGACTGCTCTTTCCTCCTCTTCTCCATATAGGACTCCATCTGGCTCCTCTTCTCTACACGGGACTCCTTCTTGTTCCTCTTTCGTATACAGAACTCCTCTTGCCTCCCCTACCTTCCATCCCCACTAAGCTGAGTCTTGCGTCTGGCTAGAGCGCAAACTCGTCCCGCTGTCAAGGCCAAAAGCCATTTCACGCGCGCGGCGCGAACTAAATTCCTATCATTAACAGACGAAGCAATGGGCCATCAAGGATTCATACGACAATTGTCGTCTGTTCAAAGAGGCGTACATTCTGACCTGCACTGCCGGATTATCATACGCTTACGAGGCCTGTAACAAGGCACCTAACGCCTATGGTTCCGGGGCGTGCGTAAAGCGTCCCATTGTTTTAGATGTTGCTTCTGAACGCCCCAGTGAACGCTCCTGTGTCCTCAGCGTTGAAAACAACTCAACGACCAATTCTGGTTCTGCGTTCGTCTTGTCCAAAACGACATAGATTTCGGATTCCATCATTCGTCTGTCAGGAACAATCGTTTCCGGAAGGGTATGCCTGTGTTCCTGCTTCCAGTGATGTGATTTGGTTGTGCATGTGTGTGTGTGTGTGTGTGTGTGTGTGTGTGTGTGTGTGTGTGAGAGAGAGAGAGAGAGAGAGAGAGAGAGAGA
>JAUUDW010020822.1:5467-15825 GCA_032361385.1 Panulirus guttatus | reverse complement strand
CTAACCCTTCCAGCTATTATCCTATTACATTAATTTTACCATGTCTAGTCTTTAAATCTCTCCTTACCTACTGGTTCCTAAAGCACCCAGAATCTCACAGGCTTCTCCCACATAATTAGCATGATTTTGTCTGTGCAAGGTCTGCATATCCTGTTGTTTCATGTGTTATTAATATCTGATGTCCCTCTTTTGACATATTTTGAGCAATCCTTTGTTTGAACCATTGATGTCTCAAAATCACATAGTAGTTTGTAGCATCAGGATCTGTTCTCGAAATTCCCTTCTATTGACTCTCTTCTTTTAAACTACACCCTTATATTGAACTTTCTCTCAAAGTTGGTTCATTTTCATAGTTATTACATGATCCACCTTTCCTTCTTTCCTTTTTAACATTGGTGTTCCTTAAGGTTTTATCATGGTTCTTACCTCTTTCTCTTTTTTGACCATCTTTTACATCAGCAAATAAACAAGTCCAGTCATATGCAACAACTACTTCTTTAAATTTTGATTTCAATAAGATTTTGTAGTGGGCCAGATGCAATGTAGATGTTGACATAATCTGGATCCACAGCTTCCACTCCCTCACCATTGAAACTGGCATTACACTATGATGATTTCCCATCTCTTTCAAATTTTTCAGCCTCCTTCTCCTACATGCATTACGAGACTTACTCACCATTCTGTCCAACACCCACTCTGGTTCAGCTAATAGAACAGAATCCTCTGCATACAACTATGGTCACTTTAAATGTTTCATCATGATTTGGCAGAATCATTGATCATTCCACCTACCCTCAACAGAATGCCCCATCTGCATTACTTCAAAGTGTTCACTCATACCACTACATACACATGCACTGCTTCCATGGTAAGAGCCTGTAACAGCATTCAGAAGTCTTTTGTGCACATTAAATAGAATCAAAATTTGCAAGAGGTTTCCTCCTTAGTTTCTCTTATGCTTTTTTGAATCCATAAATGCTGAATGCAGTATCTTATTTTTTCATAGAACTTTTTCAGCTACCAACCTAAGTGCTAAAATCTGGGTTACACTTGCCATCCAAAACCCACCTTTTTTTCATCAAGGGGATGAAAATTTTCCTAATCCATTAAACATGATGAATCACTATCCTACCATACACATTACAAACTTTGTCAGCAGGATTTGAAAATATATAATGTAGAGCTTAATATGTATCAAAATGAATGTTTTGATCCATCAGAAAATCTAAAATGCATGTGGTTTTCAGTATATGAAGAATTTTGTATAAGATTTTTGGACAGTCATTAATTGCATACTCAGAACAGAGATGTTAAAAATGAAATGAGTAAATTAGCAGAATGCTAATATTGTCTGTATTTTAGGGATATGTGTACTATATAAAATGAGGATATGCTTTTACAACAAATTTCCCTTGAGAGTACATTTTCTTCAAGATAGCTAACATATGCCTATTCAACTCTGTACCCAGAAATGAGAATTTGTATAGCTGAGGACTGACCTATATCTTTTCTGTGGTACAGTGGGGTTGGGAATATGAGCTATACCTCATACATACCACCACATAACACTGGGGGGACTATTTGAAGTGAGAGTCAATGATTGGTATTGTGTATTGTTACATGACTTGTGTGGTGACACTGTCAATAGTTAACATGTATATCAGTCTGATTTCAAGTTTTCTGTGCAGTTTTGAGTTAATTGGTGGTCAAAAAGTTTTTCATCCTTTTTTACTTAGAATTTCCTCTGGGGCCTATTTTAAGGGAAGAAAAGCATGAAGCTTCCCAACCCCATTTTATAGCAAAGCAGAAGTAAATCGAAGTCAAAGCAGATTTTTATTTCAAATTTACTTTTGGTATTCATGTTTACTTTTAATATTTTGCTGTGTTAGATTTTGTGATATTTGTACTTTTAGAAAACATGGATATGTTAGCAGTTACATTTAGAAACCTTTTATAGTGAATACTCTGTGACTACTGATTTTTATTGATCATAAATTTGGCAGACAAACCTGACATTGTTGTTGGAACCCCCATGAGAGTTTTAGCTCACATGACTGCAGGCAACCTGAATGTCAAGGAATCCCTCAAGAATCTGATTATTGATGAAGCTGATCTTATGTTTGCCTTTGATCATTTGAGTGATATTCAAGCAGTATTAAGGTATGATATTTTGGATTATTTTTAGAACTAAAATGCATACATTTAACTAGTGTCTCTCTTTGTGCACATATATCTTGAAGCACTTGTGTGTTCAGGATCAAAGTGAGCAGAGAGAGATGGGTTTCGGGGTGACCTCAGTGAGCCTTAAGTTACCCTAGAGTCCTAAGCTGCTTAGATATGGTAAATGAGCTGTGACAGTAATGAGTTGTGACACTCATATGTGCATTGTACACCTCATTTAGAACAGAGTTGGAAGTAATGACACTTGATAGCTAATGAAATAACCATTCGTCAAAATTTGACAAATGTGTACATAAAGAAAGGAATACCTGCTATTGTAAAGAGAAAGAAGAAAATTCAGCAGCAACAATATTTAGGTTCTACCCTATCATAAGGAATTTTTACCTCTTAGTAGTTTTCTGAAACAACATTACGTTGAAGTATAGAGAGGTCAGTGAATGATGAAAAAAAGAAAAGACAAGGGAAAGTATACAATTTTGGATGAAATTAAAAACCTGTCTTTTAAAATGTGCCAGGTCATAATTATTGGCTAAGTCTGTTTCTAAGAAACTTGGAGTCCTGTTTAGATGTTGAAATTTCTTTTCCTTTAAGCAGTTGCTCCATTTATACAAATGATTGATCCATTCATGTATGGAGCACTGCTCTCACATCTGGGGTGATTGTAGCTTTGCAACCTTGCTTGACTGATTTGAGTCAAAAGTGGTCTGACTTATCAACATTCCTAGGCAAACTTCAAAACTTGACCCACTTGCTCTACAGTGCAATGCTGGTTCTTTTTCCCCTCTTCCATTGGAGTTAGTCTGGTTTTTGCTCCTGAGAGCTGGCAGCTTGTGTGCCCAAACCACTAGCTAGACCACACAATACTTGGCAAGCTACTGTGTCACATGATTACTGTGCGGCCTTTGGTAACTCAAGGGTGGCCATTTTCATATCTGTTTCTTTCCCTACACCTCAAAGCTTTGGAACTCCCTTTCCTCTTATGTCTTTCCCAATAACTGTGATAAGGCAGAATTTAAAAGAAAGGTCTTTTCATAGATTCTTTTCATAAGTATTCTCCCTTATCTTTTTTTTTTTTTTTCTCCTTTCATTAACCTCTATATATTTCAGATACGGCCTGGCTTTGATGTGGACTTTTGAACATGACTGTAGTCTCCAATGTAAAAAAAAAAACGACATTGTAATTTAGAGAAAGGCTGGGAAAAGGAAGGGATGTAAAATTTATGTATAAGGTATATAAGTAATAGCATGCTAAATTTAAGAGGTTACTCGTTAAGTGAGAATTATGAAATGGTTTAAAGTCACTGGCAATGAAGTCTGAGATAAGCAGTTTTAATTATATTAATGCTATGAGTATGTACTGAAAAACTGGGAAAAATTCATATGCTATATTAATTATGTCTGTCAAATACTTGAAATAAAGTGAATAAAGTTATATGAAAATATGCATATTGTGTTGTGAGGTGAGTCACAGAAGGCAGATAAAGGTTTTTGTAAAGTAGAGCATATGTTAAGAGTAATAGTGAACTTAGTGGTTGAATTAATGTGTATGTCAGGGAAGGGTTTTGTAAATAAGAGCATGGTCAGAAGTGATAGTGAACTCAATGGCAGGTTTAAGATATATGTCAGGTAATGGTTTTTGTAAACTAAAGCATTTGTCAAGAGTAATAGTAGATTCAGCCGCTGATTTGATGCTTATGTAGCTATGTTCTTGCTTTTGCATATTGTATAGATGCTTAGGGTTGCAAGACATTAGAATTAGCAGCACATGTAGAGCAGCAGAATTAAAGAATTGTGAAAGATTGGCAGAAACACCTGATAAGAAGCCCCATATGCTATATGATAGTTTCATTATGGTTTAAACTTAACAGAGATTCTTCCCTGCTATGTGTTTCACTTGACTCTTTCTCTTGATTTCAGGTATCTGCCAAAGATCTATCAATCTTTTATAACAAGTGCTACAATGTGGGATGATGTGAAGCAGCTGAAGAAGTTAATTCTGAATAAACCAGTAATTTTGAGACTTGAAGAACCTCCACTGCCAACCACCACTCAGCTTACTCAATATGTCATTAAGGTTAGAATACAAAATTTAGTTCGATTCCTTTGGATACCTAAATCAGATTTTTTTTTACAGTATTCATAAATATTGTATCTTTCTTTAACAGGAGGAACTGGATATAATGATGGGTTACTTTTATGATTTATACTGGAAATGAATGCAAGTACTCTTTATATCCTGTGAAAACTCTCATGGATGGATCTCACCATGAGATTATCAGGAGAACTTTTATTGTTTATCCAGAATCCCGGAAACCTGTTTTAGCTAGAAGCATCTTTTGTTTGATTAAGAAACTGGTCTTCACAGCTCAACCCACAACCCAGTCTCTCTGCTAGTGCCTTTGATATCCAGACATTGGCCTTTACCCTGGCCTTCCATAGGAACCTTTCCATTGAGAAAATTGGCACGAGAGGTCTCTGGCATTGATACACATTTGCTACATGTACCGTTATCTTGGATATAGTTGATACCCCTTGTGTGGCTCTGGGGATTCTCCTCATTGGAAGGGGTGCCCTACATTGACTCCAGAATGCTAGTAGGGGTGATTTCATCTTGATGTTGCACTGTGCTCTTTTAGATTCTTAAAGTTTCTCCTCCAAACACTCTTCCTACATTTAAGTATGCTCCCATTTTTGCAGTGTCCAGCCTTGGGAGAAAAATTAAGGTTTTCATGAATGAATAACCTGTTTTCTCAGTTAGAGCCCTGTGAGTGTTATTTTTAATTTTTCCTTCCTTTCTCTCCTTTTGGATAAATTGCCTTTTCTCAGTGCTGGCTGTGGCCATAGTGGGGCAAACACCAGTGATCTGAGATACATGAGTAATGTATGAAGCGTGAGCCACCAGCTCAGGTAAGATGGTGATGTCATGGCTGATCAGTCAATGACTGGCTTATTTAGTGTACACTTTGAACAAGCAAGTGCCCAAACCACATGTCAGATGGTTGTCAAAAGGAGGTATATTCAGGTGAATTCCTTCTTTATTAGTAGGAGGTTAGAGTGTTCTAACCTCTTACACAGACAGCATGACATTGAAAAGGTTTTATATCTTCAAAACATATATTACTTTGTCTTGATCACTCCATAATTCTTACCAGAGATACATAAATGGTTCCAAGGCATATTTATGATTGTTGATGTGATCTTTAGACCATGGCAGTCACTGATTGGCTGAAGGGAGACTGTGTATGAGCAACTGGCTGACACAAAAGGATGGATGGTTATTGAAGAATCGTAAATTCATGTGAATTCCCTCCATATTAGGAGAAGGTACAAGGGATATAACCCACTGCACATGTAACATTCTGTCGTCACTCATAAGGCTCAGCCCTAGCGAGAAAATATTTTTTATTCTTCAAAACTTACACTTCTTTTTCTTGAATCTTACTAGAAATATGTAAATGGTTTGTGGTTTCACCAGAAATATGTAAATGGTTGTAGTTTTTTTTTCTTTTCTTGTGAATCAGAAGTTATACTTGTCACTAGTACACAGTTTTGATTTTACTTGTCTTATTTTCTTTGCAGCTGGAAGTGCCTGAAAAGGTTGTCCTGATCAACGTACTTTTTCGCTTGAATATGATTCGTGGAAAGACCATCATCTTTGTCAACACTGTTGATAGAGGTTACAAGTAAGTTTAAGCATACTTTGAAATTTGAGGCTGATTTTAATATTAGTGAAATGTTTTAATGTTGATGATAATATTTTTTTTCGATTTACAGGCTGAGGATGTTCTTAGGACAGTTTGGAATAAGCTCATGTGTGCTTAACTCAGAGATGCCTGTGGCTTCAAGATGCCACATTGTAGAACAGTTCAACAGTGGCAAGTATGACATCATTATTGCATCAGATGAGCAAAGTCTGGAAGATCCTAAAAGCTGCAAAAATAAAGAAAAGAAAGGGTATGAAACATAATTTTTAGTTTATGTAGGCCAAGTATTTTACTAAAAGCATTAAAATTGTAAAACATACCTCACTGCCAAAGAATCTTTAGGTGTGAGGTATACCTAGACCCTTGAATATTTTACAGTTTAGACCATCACCTTTACTGAAACTGTTCCTTACTAGGAAGTATCAGTAGACCTGAAGGACTTGGATATTCTTGTTTCAGGTTATTATTTTTTCATTTACCATTTTGAGGAAGAATTTCAAACTTCCCCTTCAATAAGAGGTGTCTCTTGCCCTTGGGTGCTTACCAGAATCATGAAATCTATGAGGGCTTTTTATCTAAAACAGGAATGTGGACTTATTTATACAGTAAAACCTCTTTTATCCAAAATGCTTGGGAAAATTGGCCATTTCAGATGAGAAAAAATTTGATTTTTTTTTAATGAATAATTGAGAAATTGCCTGCCCCTTGCTTTATGTGGGGGTTATATTCTGCAAAAGCTTTGCACAAAGAGAAATCACAACTGACACTGGCAAATTCTCCCATTACCTTCACATGATGTAGTTTCTGATGTCAAATAAACTTATCGAGCCATTTGATACTTGCTCAAAATGGATCTGACTCAGCTACATTGTCATTTTTACATAAATGCTAATAAATCTCCAGAGCTTTAGACCTGAGCTGAAGGTTACTAAGACTGCTTTTCTTCTTCTGGTGCTGTATGTATAATGAGAACATTTTCTCCAACTTCTCCATAAGTAGATTTCTCTCCCTTGTGGTTACCTTGGCAGGCAGTGGAGTAGAGTGGACCACAGCTCTTCGAATTTTCTTTGCATTCTTCTTTATGTTGCGGAGTGTAGTTTCACCCAGTTTGTTGGTGCGCACAGGTGCTGATGCTTTCTCATTAGCCATTAGTGCTTTGTAAGATTAGCTTCGTTTCAAAGAGGTTTTCTTGTGTGTAACTACTGGTTCTGGGGTAGGACAAGATGTTGGACATCTGGATGCCATATTGACAAACACAAACACTTTGGGTTGCAGGAAAATCACATTAACAGGTTTACCCAAGTGGTAGAAGTAGCACAGATCCACACACAACAATGGTAACTGCGAGACTGATCTTCTGACAACAATGTGGCATGCTCCACCCATGACCCATGCTTATTCAAACCCCTCACTTTCTACCACACTGATGCTCCCTTATCAGCATTAGCATGTCATAAGATTTCTAGCTTCACTTTTAAGGTCAGAGAGGGTTTCTTCCATTTGACTGCTGGTCTGGGGTAGGAGTGTTGCTAGACATTTGGATGCCGTGTTTATAAAACACAAACACAGCTGGTTGTAGAAAAATCACATTAGCAGATATACCCAAATTGCGTCACTGTCAGGAAGGCAAACCGCTACGCCACGGGGGTATAATTGTATGATTCTATGTGATTTTCTGTAGTGTTGATATTTACATCTTATTTGATTTCTTTGCACAGGGAATGTGCTTCTCACCTATTATATAGTCTGAAAAAACCGAGGTATCAAAATAGCCTGTGCATGTGCAAGTCTTGTCATTTGGGTCATATGGCTCCAACATATTCAGTAAATCTAGGGGAGGGTTTGTATCTCATACTGCATAACACAGGGTTTAGGTCTTCAGATTTACCATTCAAGAATGTTTTCTTGTGCCATTAATGTGAACTTGGCATCTGTGTAACTTGATGATTCAAGTCATGAGTAGTTAACCACTTGTATGTTTTTTGGGGGGAATTTGATGCATAACTTTTAAGTGTTTGAGCACTTTCCCTTGCTTTGGTTAGCAGGTTATTTAAAGAGAGAAGGCATTATTTATAAAACTAATTGATATTCTTTGTTTACTGTTTACTACTAACAGTATAGGGTCCAGGGAGCACTTATTCCTTTAGGTGAATTTAGGGCAACTTTGTGATGGCAGTCCCATCAGACTGCATGAGGGACATTGTTTCTATTACTTTTTTAAACTGTAACCCAAAGCTTCAGTTTTATTAATGAATCTTCATTAACAGGAAAAGGAAGAAAGATAAGGAGTCTGGTGTGGCTCGTGGAATTGACTTCCAGTTTGTATCCAACATCATCAACTTCGACTTTCCTGGTGATGTAGATGGTTACATCCATCGTGTTGGACGAACTGCTCGAGGCAGTAACCAGGGCACAGCTTTGTCTTTAGTGTCTGTTTATGAAAAGGAAACTTTTGAGCAAGTTGAAGACCATGTTGCCAGAAACTGAAACAGTATTTAAGGATTTCAAGTTTGATATGAAGCAACTGGATGGTTTCAGGTAAAGTCATGCTAGATATTTACTCAAATGAATGTTAGTTTCGAGAGTGACTGCATTTTTTCCCAAGGACATTTCGATGGTCCTTGGAAGAGGGATGTATTACATACTAGCTTGAATTTAGATACTCAGGAAAGATATGCATTGGAGGAATAACCTTAAGACTAAACTTGTTATATCCTAATTGCACAAGCTGTGTTTCATATGTACACTGCTGATTCATATGTAGTCTTTAAAACAGAATGTTTATAGACTTTTATTGATGTAGGTCATGCATCAATGCCTGTGTCTATTGGAGTGGTCCAATTTTAAAACTAATTAATGGTGTCCTTTTAAGATTTTGACATGGCAGTTTGATTGCATTGTTTTGAATGAAGTTTTTTCTATTACATTCAAAATTTTTTGTGTTATAACATTTCACTGCATTGTATGACAACGGATTTTACTCCACACAGTATTCCAATCCCGAAATATTAGATTTCTGATTTCTTTCAGAGCAAACTAACATATGTATGCAAGGGAGGCATATAAGAACAGGGATAAGGGAAGACTTTTGCCATGGGCTCCCCCTTGGTAGGAGTTCCTGAATGAACAGGTGTCAAAGATACAGATATATCGAAATGAACATAAACTCTAGGTTGATATATTTCTTTTTCTGTTGTACATGTAGCCCATAATTATGCAACTTTTTTACACTGTAACTATGGCACATCACCTATGTTCACATGATACCACTTATATCTTATTCTGCAGTGCTTATATCTTATTCTGCAGTGTATTTCTTACACTTATTGTTATAATAGGCATGTTTGAAGGTGGATGTGAGGTATGGCTTATAGATGAGAATGTACAGAAGAGGGTAATTGTGTTGGAAATGAAATGTTTGAAGACAGTGTAGAGTGAGGAGGCTTCGTCGATTATGAAATAACAGGGTGACAGAAAAAAAGAGTATGGTTAAAAGAGTTGAAGAAACATAGTGAGAAGAGGTTAACAAAGAGGATATAAGTGTCAGAAGTGTAAGTGATGAGGAGAAGGAGGGACACCAAATTGGAGTTGGAGTGAATAGGTTTTTGAGCGCTCGGGGCCAGAACACATTGTAGGGTGTAAGGCGTGCATGGGATTAGAGTGAATTGGAGCAATGTGGTATATGGGGGGTGATGTGCTGTCAGTGGACTGAACCAGGGCATATGAAGTGGCCAAGGAAACCATGGAAAGATCTGTAGGGCCTGGTTGTGTTTGAGGGCTGTCATTTTAGGGCATTACACAAGACAGCTAGTGAACAGATGTGTGCAAGTGAGGCCATTTTCTTTGTCTGGTCCTGGCTTTGCCTCACTAATGTGGGAAATGATGAAAAGGTATAAAAAACACATAATGATTGTGTTGCTTGGCTCTGCCTGCTAGCGTTACACAGTGAACAAGGATTTGTCAAGGTTATATCACTGTCAGTGAATAGAAAGTAGTATCGTCATGTCAAGGATCTTGCTCCACAGGAATTCGTCATTTCCTTGCTCATGTGTGTAGTGCAGCCTTGTAGCTGGGGGAACCCTATATAAGTAGTATGAGGGTTAAATAACAATATTATTGACTGGGCCAGGGTATATACCCAGAATGTTGTTCCTCTGGATCAGGTATCGAGCTCGTGATGCTTGGAAGCGATGTACTTCAATTGCCATCCTTGAAACAAGAAAAAAGGAACTGCGACAGGAGCTGCTTAATTCCAAAAAGCTGAAAAGCTTCTTTGATGACAACCCCACAGATCTTCAAGTTCTTAGGCATGACAAAGCCAGACATGGACTTAAACCCATGGTAATATACATGATTTTTCATAGTTTCATTTAGATTAACTGAATCATAATTGGCATAAAAATTACTTCACCTAACCAATTCTAATTCATGATGTACGGGAATCAACAGTTTTATGTCTTTCCCTTTAATCTT
>JAUUDW010020712.1:0-17379 GCA_032361385.1 Panulirus guttatus | reverse complement strand
ATGGCCTTGAATAGGGCTTCAGTTGCCCGTGCCGTCTCAGCTAACAAAGAAAAAAACAAAGATAGATAGATAGATAGATAGATAGATAGATAGATAGATGGATAGATAGATAGATAGAGAGAGAGACAGATAGATAGATGATATAGAAAAAGATATGGATATACAGACAAATATCTCTAACATGTACTGGACACGTGGAACAAAGGTATATCGTTATCACTGATATATATAGACAGGTAGATAAAGTTTTTTGTATCTTTTTCCATTTCCATAGCTGTGTCGCTTGGCCTGGACACCTTACTTCTGATAACATCATCCTTTGCATATGGTTGTTTTCCTTCTATTCTTTTCACAGTTCCTTATATTTCATGCATTTGTCACCTCTCTTACTATCGTCTCTGCATCTGTGGCCTCTTATCGCCTCTGGATAATTTCTATGCTTCGTATGCTCTTGTGTCTCTTTTTTTTCAAGTATGTCTTTTTGTCATACATCTTTGACGTCTTTTGGGTTTTGTCATTCCATAATTAATAGTTCCCTGCTTTGCATATCTTTTTCATCCCCTGGAACCTTCCTCTTGAATTCCTACCGTTTTCTCTCGTACGTCTCCCAGTCAGACGCACTCCTTCACCTGTGAGTATCCCCCATACACCTCACCATTTTGGACTCCATGAGTAACGTGTCTCTGTTACCTTGCCTCATTTTGATGGCTTATAATTTGCCTTGCGTCTATATTCTTTATCAGTAACTCTTTTTACTCTGTATCTTAAGTACATTTCCTCTTGTCATTCATCAATGTGTTTTAGATTTTTTGATTAAATAACATCTTACATGGTGCTTCTTTGGTAACCATCTTGTTTGTATTGCCTCCACAGACATAATAGTCCTCGTATCTTATTAGACTGTTTCTTCCACTCTTCTTGTTCACAACTTAATCTGTAACACTCTGGTACCTTTTCTGTTCTCAATGGTTCCTCGTAATGTATATTTTTCGTACATTTCATCTTTATAGAAACTTCACATATATGTATATCAATGGCACTTTTTCTCTTCCTCAATACTCCTTATCTTTAATTTCTTCATCTTTATGACTCCATATTTTCCAATATATCTTTTTTCTTAATATCTTTTTAAGCTGTATATGTTTGTTACCCCTTCTCTTCTTACGAACTCTATACTTTACATCATATTTCTCATACCTTCTTCCTTTGTGTCTTATGTCTTTGGTAATTTTGCTGTTTGTGAGACCATCTCACTTTGGTGTATCTTCCCTTATCAATATTTCGTCGAGTTTGATATTCTGTGGGCAACGTCCTCTCTCTGGTTATAGATTCTATCAATATCTTACTTTTCACGTTCACTCATTCGACGGTCTATGAATGAATCAATCCCTTTGATATCCTCTTTTCCTTATTCGTCACATGATGTCCAACGTGTGTATGCCAACTAATTAGTACTCACATGCTGGTGGTGTTTGCAGTAATAATATCACTTGTAGAACATGATTAACTAGATCAGGACGTGTGTAGTCAACACCAATAAGTACTCAGAACAGTGCATGAATGTGTGTATGTGTGGCTGAGCCTGGCGCTTATACATATGCCTTGTGGATGCAAAATGTCAAGTTCTTCACTGATTGCCAACTTTCCCGCTAGATGATTCACACGTCCCCCATCCTGGCTTCAGCCGTCTAAAGGGTTCACTGGTTAGCTAGATCGTAATGACACCCACTTAGTAATTATCTCTTACGTGATAATGAGTGTAAGAGCAGCTCTCCTTGACCTGAAAAAGGGGACAAAAAAAAAGGGATGTATATTTTTCACACATGTCCACCATAACTTTTAAGTTTGAATCTGAGTGTAATTGATCGGTGCTTAGTAACTGTGTCCCGTTCGTTCACTCAGAGCCAGGTGACAAGAAACAAAGAAAGCACCCTGGAGAGGCTTTGAAGAGGTCAGGGGGTCAAGAGGTCGACTATGAGGCAGGGTCAAGGTCAAGAACGCCTTCCATCAGGAGAAAGAAGACAGAAAAGAAAACCATAGGCGTTCAGACTGATGACCCAGTGGGTTTCGGCGTCCCTCGGAGAGGGCCCGAGCCCAGGGACGGGGTGTGGGGAGAGGGGAGTGGCCCAGCGGGGGCGGAAGCACCGGCTGACGCAGCTGCAGCTGCCAAACACCACAAGAAACCCAGGACAAGGGTGGTGGTCGAGGGGGGTGACCAGGCGAAGCCAGCTCGAAAGGAGACAGTGCATTTCAGCGACCAGCTCAACGAAACTATCCACGTCTCACATAGGCTCAGAAACCCGGACAAACCCGTGAAAAGGACTAAAGATAAAGCAGTGGGTTCCGCAGTCACGCCAGATGTAGCGGGCGCCAACGCTCCTTCCAGCAAGTCACCGGGAGTCGAGAAGAAGACCAGAGTGCGTCTGGTGCCTACGGAAGCCATGAACGTCGGGACTAACCCGGCCTCGGAGGGGATAACAAAGTCAGCATCCCAGGTCAGCAAAGTATCCATGGCAATGCAGACCGAGTCGCTGACGCCCTCTGTACTTCGTAATCCTATTTTCATGACAGAGGATTTAGATACAAGTGTGGACTGGCAAGGAGAGGAGAGTTCTGTGGATCTGCACACGAGTGCCAGTTGCTCAGCCTGGCAGACAGACGAGAGCTCCTTCAACTGGCAGACGGACGCCAGTTCCTACACTCGACATTTGGATGCTTATCCACTCCCTGGTAAGGATGATCTCAGCTCCCTCGGTCTAGGTTCCGGTCAGAACACAGACGCAGAGGACGTCCTTAATATAGATATAGACAGTATAGGAAAACGGAGACACAGGCAAATCCCAGAGGTACTAGTGAGGGAAAATGTTGCCTGGGACGGCGGAGGCTGTGCTCCAAAATACGGACCTGGTGAACGTGATCAAACGAGAAGTAAAGTTAGGGAGAATACGAGAAATATTGATGAGGAGAGAATCGTAAAGAAGTACAAAGGCCGTTACGAAAAGGATAACAGAAATGATAGCCCGATAGTCGAGAGAAGGGAGAAAGAACAGGATGTCAGTCGAGAAGAAAGCCAAAATTATGATGATCAAGATCCAGACATTATGCTCCGAAGACTTCGCTTTCGACGTCAGATGGCAGAGGACTTCCTGCAACAGGTTGCTCCAGCGGGTAAGACTGCTGAGCAAAGCAGCCCCCAGGGTCTAAGCCCATGTCCAGGCGAGCGAAGCCGTGAGGAGGCTCCTGCATCGGCAGACGCCAACATTTCATCTACATTCCCAAGAAAAAATGCTAAAGAAGCCAAACCCAACAAGACATCAGCCATACCTCAGGAATATTTCGAAAATTGGGAGGGTAAGGTCCCGCTGGAGACCAGCAGAACTTGGCCCAAACGTTCCATTGATGCTGAGAGATCGGATGACATAGACTTAAGAGCCTTTGACATGATGCGTGATCGTGTCGGTGACCGTAGAAAAACAGGGAATCCAAACCCGCCCTATAAGACAAGCCACCTGGAAATCAACCTCGTTTATAACGAGCAGAAATGTTTAAAAATTGATAGCAGCCAAACGACGTTAAATTCTGAAAAGGGAGGGAAAGAGAGTACCGAGCGAAAAGCGACAATTACTCCTCAAAGTCCAAAGATGGGGTGTAAGGAGAACTCTACTTTCCAAAAAGATCGAAAGAACAAGACTGAAATGGCAACACTGACTATAGAGAAAAGAGCCAAGCACACGCGAGTGGCAGAAATTTCCGATGATTACCCGCGGAGTGAGAACGATTACAAACCATCGACATCCGTCAGTCCGACAAGCAAGAAGGGCTCCACCCGACCAGACGGAACCAAGAGCATGCAAAGGAAAAAAAAGACAAGTCAGAGGGACTTGAGTGAGGCGTCTGCCGCTGCTCACAAGGCTACCAAACCCCAGGAGATTATGGTGGAACACAAGAAAGCCAGACCAAAGGACCAGTTACTGGAGCCAACAGGAATGGGCCGTAACTTTGTGTGTTACACAACGGACACAAGTTCCACCGTAACCAATACAGACTCCGTTGGAAGGCGGGTTAGGAGGGTTAGAAAGAAAACCCTTGCGATACAGACCGATGCCGACGGCATGGTGATTCCTGAGCAAAAAGAAGACGGTCAAGAAGGCAGCGGGAAAGCTAGGAAAGATGTTAAGGAGGATCTCGTAAAATTGAAGGAGGTTCCCATCCAAGCGGCTGAGCCTGTCAGAGAAAATGACTCGACGAAAGAAAACGAGTCTTCTAATTCAGCGGTAACATCGCTAAGGCGGAAAAAGAGCGTAAGGAGAAAATCAAGGTGTATTCAAACCAGCCTTTGCCCGGATGATAATGACACCCTCACTCTGCCAGTTACTGCCAATCCTACAGTGGAGTCCGCAGATCCACCAGGATTTCACAGAGAAGGTGGGACAAGCCCCAACAGGTTACAAGTTCCAAACTCGAGAATGGGGAGGTCAGATGGGAAGCTCTCGGACCAAGAGTCGAAACAGGACACTGCTTCGATTAATACTAACACAAGCTCATTGCGGCGGATGAGGAAGGTGAGGAAAACGACGGCAACAACCCAAACGGACGACCATCCCGACCATCATCCATGTAACGCGTTCCCTCGTGACGCTCAGCCGGACTCGGTTTCGGTTCGAACCAGCTCGCTTCGACGCATCAGAAAGACGGAAAAGAGAACGCTCGGAATACAGACTGACGAGGCCATACCAGTGACCCTCGAGAACCTGCACCTGACACTAACAGACCTGACAGGTCACGGGGACGGAAAGACATTGCTGGGAATACCATCCCAGTCCGATTCCCTCATATACGTGAACATCCCGGCCGCGTTCCTCGAGTTGGGCGAATCCGGTAACGACGCCGACGTGAGCGAAGCCGAGAGCGACGACCAGAAGGGGCTTCCCAGGAGCACCGCCGTCAGGACGTACAGCAAGGTGACGGAAGAGAGCGAGGACGAAGAGCCAGGAGCCATATCCGAGTACAATGCCAAGCTCCTCGAGGTAGGGGGATGTGGTCCGTTTATCTCCGAGAGCAAAATGAATATCTCGCTCCTTGATGTGACCTACGAGATCGAGGTGGAGACAGACGCTGGCGGCCCAGATGGCGAAAGTGATCACGTTGAAGATGCCCGTCTTGATGGTGAGAGCGATCTCGATGATGTCACAGGCGCCCCTGACGGTGAGAGTGATCATGATGATACGACAGGCATTCCTGATGGTGAGAGTGACTACGAGGACGACACGGGCGCCCCCGATGGTGAAAGTGATCATGGTGATGATGCAGGTGCCCTGCTTGGGGTAAGTGATGATGAGACCGACTTGGGAGCCCCAGATGGTGAAAGTGACCATGAAGCTAATCCAATTAGCGCTCCAAATCGTGAAAGTGACCATGATATACAGGATAACTCATCTACAGACAACCTTGATCGCGAAAATGACGAGAGTGAAGATCACGTGGACGGTGAAGTGGAAATGATGGGTATGAAGTGCAGTGAAATCCCTCCACAGCCAGAGGACGTCGACAGTGACGAAGATGAGAGCGAAGAGAATACCGGTAATATTTATGTGGTTGAATATCAACAGACGACAGAAGCAGAAAGTGAGGCTGAACTTGGCTGTCTGGAGGAAAGAGATTACGAATATTTTAGCTTCTACGATAGACATTTACGTGATGACGGAAGATATGAGGCTGAAGATAGAGAGATGAGAAACACCGGGTGTGAGAGAGAAGAGGAAAATGTTGTGAAAGTCTGCGAAAAAGAAGACAAAGATAACAGTCGAGAATATGAAGAACACGATAATGGAGACATACCCACGCATGACGAAAAGAGACATGCGAGGGTGGCAGACCAGGAAAGAAAGATCAGAATGTTTGAGGAATATCTTTTGAAAAGAGTTGAAGAAGACACGGACTTGGAAACAGAAAATGAACGATCACTGGGAACAACAGGTGAACGATCACATGAAGGCAAGAATTTCCAAAATGCTAGTCCGAATATGAGAGGAAATGGGGAAGAAATATCCCAGGGAATTCAAGAGGAATGGGAAGTGACTGAACGTTCTGCAGCCGGTAAAAATGATGAAAGGAAAGACGATAAGGTCGTCGGCTCTGTTAACGAAACTGAACCCACAGAAAAGACTGGCGTAGACGAGCGGGACGACGCAGAGAGCGAGGAGAGCGGGTCCGTAATGCCATGGGCGACGTTCAGAGAGGACGCCGCTCAGACAGAACTCATAAACACCCTTGAAGCGGGAGTCGTCCCTTCTGCTGTAGGAGAGCGGCAGTCGCTGCTGGAACACACGAATCCAGACATATATGTGAAGAGAGAGAACAGATTAAGTGAAACGCACGGGAGATGTGAAACTAAAGGAAGCGACGGAGCTGTAGGGAACGGCACGATGCCAAACTTCCCCGGAAGAACTGGTGAACCACATGTGCATCACAATACGTCCCCAGACTTGAGCGCCACGACTGGCAATAGGAAGAGAGCATCGAGGCCTGAGAGGGAAAAGAGAACAGTCTTTGAGAAGAAATTCAGAGAGAAGCGACCACTTCATGAGAAAGGATCCTTTGTTGAGAGAGCCTCACATTCCAATATGGAGATGTGTGATACAGATGCGAATGAAAAGGCGCAGCAGGTACCCACTCGAGCCTCTGGAAGCGAGTCGCTTGTAAGTGGACAAGTGTCCGTTCCAGGAAAAAGAGACAGAGACACTGAAGATCACCTGGCTGTGAAAGACAGGGTTTCTGGAAAGGGTGAAAATGCTGGAAACGAAAGGGAGCTAAAGGAGGAACAACAGACTTCGCAAAATAGTTCAGTTGCAGAGGGATATGAAGAAAACGAAACCTGGGCCTTACGAGAGGAGAAGTTGCAAGAAATTAAGAAAGGAAATGCACCATTATCAAGTTTATACGACTTCACTCAAAATCAATTCGAGGAAGAAACTGTTGAAATACCTCATCGTCCTCATTCAAATGAGTTGGAAGAACCTCATTCTCTTCATACAAGTGAGCAGAAAGAACCTCATCTACCTCAAACAAATGAGCTGGAAGAACTTCGTCGTCCTTATACAAGTGAACTGGAAGAAGTACCTCACACAGATGAGCCGGAAGAGGAACCTCATCTTCCTCATACATGTGAGCTGGAAGGAGGATCTGGCACAAGAGAGCTGGAAGAAGAACCTTATCCTCCTCATAAAGATGAGCTGGAAGAAGAACCCCATCCTCTTCATCCAGGTGAGCTGCTGCAGCCTCACCCTCCTCATAAAAGTGGCCTGGAAGAAAGAGTTGAAAATCAAAAGTTCCAAAGAGAAAGCTTTTTAGAAAGTAACGAAGAAAATGGGCGATTACTTTCAAGTGACACTTTCCCTCACAAACCAGACGAGGCAGACAACAGCAGCAGGGTACTTGAGATTCCTCGTATAAAAGTCTTCGAAGAGAGAGAGTGGGACGACTCGATGGACGATGGCAGATCCCTTGAGTCGGGCCATACGTTCAGTGAGGACGAAGATGACGTGCGAGTCATTACCTACAGGCCATTCCAAAGGAAAGGGAGCAGTAGAGAGGGAAGCGAGCCACTGGTTGCGGGAGCGGCAGCGGAGACGCCACCGGCTACGTCAGGTGATCAACAAAGAGATACAGAGTCCATGCACAGAGATAAAGAGTCCGTACAAAGAGATACAGAGTCCATGCAAAGAGATACAGAGTCCATGCACAGAGATAAAGAGTCCGTACAAAGAGATACAGAATCCATGCACAGAGATACCAGAGATACGGAGTCTGTACATAGAAATAACAGAGATACAGAGGCCATACATAGAGATACAGAGCCCATACCCTCGCGTCCAAACAGAGATACAGAAGAGAGACTTGAGCACAAGGAGGCAGAGAGGAAAGATGATAAAAGGGGAAAATGGAAAAGGTCGAGATGGCCTAGAAACCGGAAAACAGCAGACGGTAAAAACGTGGACAAGAAAGAGGTCGAGGGAAAGACACCAGAGGCGGCCGAGGATGGACTGGCTGCGCCAAGGGAGGAGAAGAAGAAGAAGAAGCGCCGGCCAAGGAGGAAGGTAAAGCACAAGAAAGAATGGGTGGAGGTGAAAGCGGGAGCGGCGCTGGCTGAGTCCCCTGGCCAGGGCGAGGCTCCACACGGCCAGGGAAGGCTAACCACGGGATTAGTTAGTGGGAAGGAAACCCCTGGAGGGATGTTTGAGGCGAAAGGAGCGGAGGATAAAGACGAAGCAGGAGCGATAAGATCGGCGAGTGGCGCGATGGGAGCGAAAGAAAGAACAGGTAAAGAGGGAGGGAGAGAACAGGGAGACGGAAGGAAGGATATTTATAAGGGTCCAACGTACAGACCTTGGGCTGACGAGGTAGAGGACTCGCACGAGTGGGTCACACCCCAGAGTGATGTCAACAGACTAAGTCCAGCTGGTATGGACGGAAGTCGCAAATCCCTGGTTCACACAGGCGAGACTGGAGACAGAGCCGAAGGAGCGGAAGGAGCTCAGAGGAACATACCAACGGACGTGGAGATGTCGACGGAGGATGACACTTCCTATTATGAGGAGGATTCAAGTCGCTGTGAGGAAGAGAGCGAGGGGGTCGAGGAGGGAGGCGGGGAACAAAACGCTTACGTGGAGTATATGATGATCCGGGCGGGAGGCTGTCAGGAGGAGATGAGGGCTGTCGACCTCATCTTCAAGGAGGTGTTTAAGGAATACGACGATAGTGAGTTCCTGACTGATGATGACGTCTCTGAGAGCGAGTTTGGGCAGCACTTGCCCTATATGACTGGGATGGACGAGGGCTCGGCTCATACCGTGTTCCAGGAGGCGGCAGGAGCCACTAGCCCAGTGGCATATAGTCACCCAGAGCCCCAGGGAAGGGGCCATCACCTTCCCCAAGTGGGTACTGAACCACGACCTCAGAGAGCCAAAGCAAATGCGAAATCAAAAGACGAGGAAGACTCATTTCAAGACGCCCTGCAGGCTGGTGAGAAGGAAGGTCAGTACCCATGACCCTGCCTCAAGTTGACCCGACCCGACCTTATACTGGCTGTCCAATAATACCCTGAATTGTGTGGCTAATCACTGCAAGGTACGACTAACGAGTTAACACTTGGTCTCCCGAGTAATAGGTTTCCTGTCATCTCCTAGAGATAGACAACTAGCGGAGTATATAGAAGGTTATATTCATAGTATAGAGACTTAACAAGCACTAGTGCAGTGTAACGATGACCTGCCCAGGTGTGCACACGGCAGACAGGCTACGGAGGCAGGTAACACTAGACACCATAACGAGACGCAGTGTCTTCAAAGGTAAACCAAGACGGCAGGACGTGGGAGGTGAAGAGATCCATGACCTGGGCATTAAACTCGTACACCATGACCTGGGCATGACATTCATACACCATGACCAGGACACTATCAGGACACTCGCCCACCATGACCTGGGCACCACACTTACACACAAGGACTTTTGCATCACACTCGCACATCATGACCTGGGCGTCACACTCCCACACCATGACCTGGACATCACACTTGCACACCATGACCTGGGCACCACACTCACACTTCATGACCTGGGCACCACAGTCGCACACCATGACCTAGGCATTACACTTCACACCATGACCAGGGCACCACACTCATACACCATAATTTGGACACCACGACCAGGGCACCACACTTGCACACAATGACCTGGGCATCACACTCGCACACCATGATCTGGACACCATACTTGCAAACCATGACCTGGGCATTACACTAGCACTCTATATCCTGGGCACCACACTCGCACATCATGACCTGAGCAGCACAGTCGCACACCTCGACCTGGGCATGACACTCGCATTCCATGACCTGGGCATCACACTCTCACACCATGACCAGGGCACCACACTCGCACACCATGACCTGGGCATGACACTCGTATTCCATGACCTGAGCATCACATTCTCACACCATGACCTGGAGATCACACTCGCACATCATGATCTGGGAATCACACTCGCACACCATGACCTGGGCATCACACACGCATTCCATGACCTAGGCATCACACTCGCACACCATAACCTGGGCATCACACTCACACATCATGATCTCGGCATCAGACTCGCACATCATGACCTGGGCATCACACACACATTCCATGACCTGGGCATCACACTCGCACACCATGCACACCATCACCTGGGCATCACACTCGCACACCATAACCTTTCTCACTCCCTTATGACTGGATACTTTGGCACTATGTTCGTCCTTACTAAGGTATCAAGGCTTTTACACGACCTTCTCCCTTTATTTATTCCAGAAAAATATTTTTCCAAAGGGTCTAACACATTCAAGTCAAGTGACGCACGTCACCCCGTGACGCAGCGGTTGACGAGTGTCTGGTTACGATGTTACAAATGTTAGTGGTGATTTAGTAACGCTGCCCGGTGCATGGTAACGTAACGTGGGCTCGGCTTGACTTGAATGTGTCCCATGACTGCGTTAGTAACATCATCTTCGTCACATGGCGACTTATGGTTACTCGTGGACCGTGTTGACCTGTACACCCTTCACTCGTTCTGTGTCCACCTTACCTCCTCCTCCATGGCACATCCAGAGTGCCCGCTCCCTTTCCACTCTCCACAGACTCATGAGCTTTTTCGTTTCCATTAATAAGAGCCAACAGAACTCTACACCTGCTGTGTAATTTTGTCATCTCCTCGCCCGGTGACCCGGTGTGAGCTCGTTCACATCCCCCACCCCATGTGTGACCCCTTCTCTAACCCCGTGAGTGAGACGGCCTCTTACAACCCAACAGAGAAACTGAAGCGATCATGCATGCGGACGCAGGCGACCCAGACGGACGCCGGGGTGGTGAGGAAGTCAATGCCTCACCTCTCCTTCAGTCCGGCCAGTGAGAAGGTGGGGACAACTTCTCTCTTGATTATCTATTAATCTCTTAATCTTGACAATACCATTAACACAGAGTTGACGACATTTCCTTAAACTGCAATCAATAAAAGCTCAAGTTTATGATGACATAATCAGTCTTTATTCATTTATTTCACAGAGTTGATTTTTCATTCAAAATTACGTGATATATTTTTGCCTCATTAAGATTTATTTCATGTCACATTTCTCAATAAAAGCACAGCTGTTCATGGGTAGTTCTATGTTAGAAATGTATATAACATGAACCTCCTGTGACGTGACACACTGGATGGGCAGGTCATGTTTACTAACCACTTCCGAACCCTCTGATCCCCAGGCTGAAATGATCTCTCAGGGAGCGCAGACCAATGGCGACAGTGGGCGTCGGAAGTTAGTGAAGAGCCTGTCCGAGGTGGCTCGCTACGAGGGCCTCCAGTACGAGATCTACGACCTGGACGACTTCACTGAGCTCTCCCTGCCCGCAAGAGCCATGTCTCAGGAGCCTCCACCGTCTCCTCCACGGTTCTCCGCCTTTGATATACCCTTAGACGAAGGACCTCCTCCCCCTCCACTAAAATTCCGACAGAACTACCACGAGATCTTCATCGACTCCTCACCGCGAAAGCCGCGAAGAGGCCTGCTGCAAAAGACGCTCTCGGAAGGCGAGATTTTGTCAGAACGACGGAGAGCGCTGAGCCTGGCCTCGGGGTACATTGAGGTGGACATCAATGGCTACCGAGACACCGAAGAAGAGGTCATCAAGCCTCAGTGTGTAAACGAAATCTCCCGCGACCTGTCTCGCAGTAAGATATTTACACCCGATTCGTTTATAGAAGAGGAGGAGGAGTTCCATGAAAATATGCTTCATAAAGAAATTCTGCCTGCCATTTTCCCTTACGAAAGAAAACTGTCCCAAATATCGACTGATTCAGATTTGAAAACGTTCGATCCAAACGAATTCCGATCGAGCGAGCATTTGCAAAGCCAACTCACAGCCTTATCACTAGATTCCCTTATTGAAAGTGGGCCGTGTCTACTGGATACCGGGTCTTTGATAGAAGGGATCAGCGCCAGGGACGGTTCACCAATGCTGTACGTCGGCACGCCAAGCGAGGCCACGGGAGTCGGGGAGTTCGGGGACCACATGGAAGAGTCTGTGAGCGAGAGCCAGGTGACTGTGGTGCAGCGAGCCTTCACCGCGTCTTCTCAAGTCATCACTTCAGACTCGGAAAACGGGAGCTTCCACTTGACTGACCACTCCTCGGCCGCTACCACACCCTCCACACGCCACAAAAGCCTCCACACCACCGGTAGTTTTGAGGAAGAACTCGAAGACGAGTTGCTACCACGTCTACGGGTATCGAATCTCGTTCACAGTGCCACCACTCTCTCCTCCATCGAGGACGAACCGACAAGCGTCAGCGAGAACGTTATCTCCGACAGCTCACAAGGTCATGCGACGACCAGTCCGACTTCGAGTGAGTTCGATAAGGCGATAGCCGGCTCAACAGATAATGACTACAGCTCCATACGTAGCGGGGAATCCATGACCATAAAGTCAGACGTCCTGGAAGAAGAAGAATTCGAAAACGACATCATAATAGAAGAAAACATAATGGCCAGGCTGGTCCAGGAAATGAAAGACGGTGAGTCCCTCTCACAAATACCAATCAAAACTTCTGATTTCCGGGATGACGCCAGGAGACTGGCCTCCCCGGAGTCGGACTCGTCCAGTAGTCTTTTTACAGAGCAGGAAACGTCCAGGAGTCCGGTCTCGGGAACCACCAACACGATGACGTCCAAATCTGACCTATCTCGCACCGACTCCCACCCAACCGACTACTCAGAGACCTCGGAGGACTACATCACGGCCACGGAAAACAGCACCAACGATCTGGACGCACGTCGGAGTTATTCCCTGGAAGAGAGGCACGTGTCCTCCCCACCAGGGATGGCTGATATATACGAGGACGAAGTCCTGACGCCTAAGATTGTGAGTCCAGAGGCTGGTTTCCAAGAGCACCATGAACTGAGCGATATCACAGAGGGCTACAGTGTCGCTAGTGACTTTGAGACTGCTCAGGACCTCACCTCTCCTGACGGCGACACAACCACCTCAGCCAGTTACTACATAGACCATTCAATAGGTGAAGATTCTGATAAAGTCATAGACACCAAAACCAAGCCCGAAGTCCCGCCTAAACCTACCTATCTACCAAAGCCAGAAGTGCCACCCAAGCCAGAAAGGTTGTCACCCTCAAGAGAAACGTCGCCGAAGTCACCAGAGTCCCAGGAGTTCATCGAGTACGAGGCAGATGTATCGCCGATGAAACGGGAAAAATGTGCAGAGGAAAGCAAAACCGGAGCCATCAAGAAACGGTACTCTGCTGGAGGCAAAGTCATCAAAGATGATAATAAAAGGTACTCGAGATACTTCGAGGACAACGAGAAAGGGGAGCTAGCTGAAGTCCGAGGCCAGAGTCAGCAACAGTCCTGGTCTGAAGAGGACAGAGAGAAAGCTAAACAAACCTTGAAGTTAGACTTCCCTCCCGGCGTCACCATGTTTGGGGAAGCTCCAAACTGGCCCGATGCCGATAATCTGAAAACTGGAGATGTGGAGAAAAAACTCAGAGTCTTTGATAAGCCAAAGAAATCCGTAAAAATTGACCTTGCGAGTGTCGAGGACCTTCAAGCATTACATTCCAAAACTGAGAGCCCATCTGAGAAGGACAAGGAGACCCCAGCCAGTGAAAACCGGCAGACGAAAGCCAAGTCGGATAAAAGCAAGCGTAAGTCAGAGGAGGTCATCACTCCAGGGATGGTCAGGAGTCCTGCAATGCACGAAGGATTTAGACTCGAGGACTGGACTCCAGTGCGCACTCCCGTAACTCCTGATAGAACTGTGGACCCCGATACATCCGATGAGTCTTACGCTGAAGCACCGAGACATCCTCCAAAAGGACGAAGTCCTGGAAGAAGATCAAAGGACAGTCCAGGAAAGAAGGGCGAGAGTCCCAGCGGTCCAGCGGAGAGCCCCTTGAAACAAGTGGGTGAAAGACAAAGTCCTGGAAAGATAAGTAAATTGAGAGAGAGTCCACAACGTGCGGAAATAATGAGAGAAAGTCCAGAGAGACAATTAAGGCAGAGCCCAAGACGCTCAGGAGTCCAGCAATCTAGTCCAGTCAGAGATTCTGCAGTCAACAAAACAGAAAAGCCAAGCACTCATCCACTGGATGTTCAGCAGCGACAGAGTCCAGTTAGGTTCCAAAAAGCTGGAGGCGAACCATTGAAAAGACTGAGCGAGATCCCTGTTGGCTCGGCCCGTGAGACTCCCGACGCCTTCAAGCGTCACTCGGCTGACGTAACCCTTGCAGCAAAGGAGAGTCAAGACCTTTTGAAGCCATCAGGTCCTGTGACCGGCTACTTGAGGTCAGGAAGCCAGAGTCCTACATCAAGGGAGAGACCACTACAGTTGCCGGAAAGTAAACTGCTGGCTATAGCACCGTTGAAAGACTCCCGGCGAAGTGCGGAGTCTCTAAGATCAATGAGTCCTGGGTCAGACAATGTGTTCCTGAGTGGAAGTCGAGAGCAGCTGGATGAGGACGCCCGACCTGCTCTCTGTGCTCAGTGTGGGGAACGACCAGCGTCCAGGGAGGGTCTCCTCAGACCGTCGCCACCAGCTGGAACAGAGGCCACAGTGGAGCGACGCCTGTCCGACAGGGAGCCTTCGCGACCTCGGACCGTAGGCCATCGTGCGAAGTCAGAGGAGAGGAACTCGTTCTCCAAGGACTGGGGGTAAGTCACTGCAAGAATTACAACCTCAGACTATTATAGTACTGCGTCACTCACTCATTATTCTGACTGTTTACTCGTAGCTCTCGAGAAAGGACGCGTCTTTGGCATTAGATTTCACTCATTCTGACCAAGGACCATGGATATTAAGAAAGAACGCGTCTCTTACAATGAACAAAAATCTTAATCTAATAACTGTAGAGAGAAAAACGTCAATAACTGATGTACTCCACTTATACACGATACATGATTATCATAATTACATTTATGTGTAATAAAAAATAAGCTTTATCATCAGACCAAAGACGATGGTCGTTTCAGCCATTTCCTTTGTCGTGTAGTGAGTTATGATAGCAGGTGTAGCGTTAGGAGCTGTGTCCCAGCTGATGGTCTCTCCGCCCACTGCAGGATGACGCCCATCAGTCTAGAGGTGGGAGACTCCCCGCGCCACGACAGCGACGACGACGAGAAGGGCGTATACATGGAGCCCTACCGCGCCTCTCCCTGGGTGTATGTGGCACCCAGCGACGAGGCCAAGGTGAGCAGAGCAGGTCCGGCCGGCACACCCGCCATGGACTGGGTAATCTTCTGCCTGATGTTTGGCTGACTAGCAAACAAGTCTGATGTCAGCAGTGTTTGCATGAGAGTGCCGGCTGTCAGGAGATGCCTCAGTATCATATGTTCCCGTTGATCTTCACTAAACATTCTATTACTCAACTCTCCTGATAATTGTTACAATTATAATTAAATACATGGGGCCAGTAGGGGCGGGGAGGGTGACAGGGAGTGTCGTTTCCTTGCTACAAGACGATTTAGATTTGCGCCACTGTCACCTGCGGGTTTATTGTGCACGCCATGCTCATCCTGTGAGCGGTTGCGCAAAAGGATTACATGGGTCACAAAGGGTCTTTGTCGGACCCCAGTGGGTTGCTATTCATTACAAAGCTCGTTACAACATGGGTTCATTACATGAATTTGCTGTCTTTCATCGAATAAGTTTACCGACTAGATGCCAATAGCGGAGACAGTCTTAGAATATCATGAATCTTGTTATTAACAATAAGGTGCGACATTTCTTGAAGGGTTTGTTTAGACCCGTC
The DNA here is from genome assembly GCA_032361385.1 of Panulirus guttatus. Taxonomy (NCBI): domain Eukaryota; kingdom Metazoa; phylum Arthropoda; class Malacostraca; order Decapoda; family Palinuridae; genus Panulirus; species Panulirus guttatus. Next base: position 1,523 of record JAUUDW010020712.1, on the reverse strand, counting down.
CCTAGAATGCTCCGTTTCTTCACAGTCATAGACGGCGTTACTGTCTGTGCCTAAATCTTTAACCACAAACGTTTCAGTTCACAGGATTGATTGTCGAAATAAAGAAATGTTGATCACAAACTGATATGTTAGTGAAATCGAAACCTCTATGGGGACGAGAACAATATAGAAGGGTCAAAGGATTTTCAGCCCACTCCAGCTATGTCCGAGGATCTTCTATGACATTCACCAATAAATTATTCATTTACACATTCAATTACCCTTATTGGTAATTTAAATTAACCTCCACCCCCTCATCAGTTACACACCTTCTGAACAAGTGTTTGTTAGTTACACCTTGTCCCGCTCCCAGTGTGGAGCGGGGTATCAGTTGATGACCATCGCACCTTTAGGTGTCCAGAACCCAGCTGTAAGACTCAAAATATTTACTGAAAACTCTCTCGTGTTATCCAGGCTTGCAGATAAATCAATCAGGCGCTACTTGCTCTCGCTATGAGTCTGTGAAAAGGGTGAATTGCTCGCATACTTAAGGGTAGAGATCTGTTGAAACATGTGGAGACACGGTGACGTAGAAATAAGGGGTAGATAATAGAATAAGGGTAAAAGATAGCGATGCTTGAGGAAGATGTAGCCATAGAGAAGGGAGACATGGTAACCTCTTGCCTCTGACGCGCAGTGACGGACTGTGACTCTTGTGTTGCAGGTGTGGCGTCGGGACGAGGGGTCGCCCAGCCCCATGCCCGACAATCTCAGAATACCCGGGTTCGACGACGAGCCCGAACCCGAGGCCGCGCTTCGCTCCACGCCTGATCCCGCGCAGGAAGCCGCGCAGGACACAGCACAGGACACTGCGCAGGACATCGCGCAGGACCAGCAAGACAAGAAGGCCGAAGTGGAGGAAGAGAAGCAAAATCAAAAAGACAAAGGTAAGTTTGCGTCACGTGATTTGGGAGCTGCAGGCTGTGGCTCACGCAAGGTGAGACAGGCGTCGTAAATCCAGGGGTCGTAAGAGACGCAATGTGATGTGTGCGTCCCAAACCAGCGGATCACTAGAGTCGCAGAGTGATGCGTGCGTCGCAAGCCAGGGGTTACAAGAGTCGTAAAGGTGATACGTGCGTCGTAGTTCAGTAGCCATAGAGTCGTAAGCTGCAAGGCTTGACGTAGATCATGTTGCGTCATCAAACACCAGGTATGGAGCCATCGTAAGCCAGTAAAGCCTATCGTAAACTAGCAATAAGACTTGAAGTAAACCAATGAGAGAACTCATCCTCAACTACTCACAGGAACCGTTGGGCTCTAGTAAAAGAGCTCGTTATTACCACTGGTAGGAAGCGTCTTAAACTCAGTCGTAAACCCCTGATACGACCCGTCGTAAACTCAAGTCATAAACCAGCTTTAGAGCCAGATGTAAATAAAAAGACCTACATCCCCGTGGTATAACGGTTGGCGTCCCTGAACGTGACGCATTCACGGGCCGCCCAGGGTCGAGCGCATAGGTTCGAATCCTGGTCGCGGCAGTCGGT
>JAUUDW010020603.1:0-16151 GCA_032361385.1 Panulirus guttatus | reverse complement strand
GGCCGTACGATGTAGTAGAGGCTGGGATCTCTCAGTCTCTTTTTAGGAATAGAGGGTCACTTGCCCGTCTTTTCCTTGATTTACGAATGCAGGAGGATTTTCGTCGAATTTCCAGGTAATAGAGTTGAAGAGAAAAGTGTTATCCCAAGTATACGGGCTTCAGTAATTTTCATAAGACTTGGAAGTTCTCTACAAAGATGCCAAGATACTCTTGGCGTCTGTTACCATGAGGCCTTGTCCCGTACTTAAAATGGTTGTCGTGGGACAGATAGTGTCGTATGGTAGGGACCAAGACTAGTGTGTATTACAACGAGGTCTTGGTAAGGCCTGTGGAATGCATAAGGACCTATGGTATCATCATTTAGGTAGGGTCTTGGTCCGGGCTGTGGTCTTAAGTGGAACATGTGGTTGGGAAAGATGGTTGGCTGTGGTTATACCGACATTGTTATGGTTAAGGTGAAGGCATGGTTATGGCTGAATAGAAGGCTTGGTATGCGTAGGTGGATGGTTCGGTTGGGTTGGTGCGATGGTCTGATACCAGTGACTTGTGTTGTCAGGATCATCCAGTGGTCCGGGGAGTACAGCGCCGAGGGCAATATGATGTACTACAGCCGGGAGGGTGAGACGGAGGAGCTCTTCCTGCCGGGACCCCTCAAGCGGCCCCTCACACTCATGGTAAGTACCAAGGCCCCTTTAAGCGGCCCCTCACATTCATGGTAAGTACCGGGGCCCCTCAACCGGCCCCTCACACTCATGGTAAGTACCAAGGCCCCTTTAAGCGGTCCCTCACACTCATGGTAAGTACCGGGACCTCTCAAGCGGCCCCCCACACTCATGGTAGGTACCGGAGCCCCCCCCTTAAGCGGCCCCTCACACTCATGGTAAGTGCTGGGGTCCCTCAAGCGGTCCCTGACACTTACGATAAGTGGCCAACACTAGTCCCTCGAGACCTCCTCCCACGTTGCTTCCTGTAGACATGAAAGGACATTCCTTTGAAGTACTGTCGTTAACACATTTTCCCAGGAAGTCATTTTTATGGATAAAGCTTATCCGGTAGGGTCTAGCCTGCACGCAAGAACACATTACTGACGTGCGAGAACTTCAGCCAGGGGGACTGGCAGCAAGTCGCTGGACGATCAGATGTCGCACTGCAGCACTGCCTGCTGCATGAGCAAATAAAAGAAAAGTGATGAGAAATTTCTTATAAACACACCTTCATGCGACATTGCAGTGTGATTGAGATCACCTGAAATCTTTTAGAAGTGTGCAGACGTAATTAGCCAGTGTAGGTAACGTGAAATCTGAATAGAATGTTTAAAATATGTACTTCCTCTGCTCATTAGATACACTAAGAGACTTCCACAGTGCACCGCTTAGTATACTGGCTCGCAGATGTTTAGATTTGGGAGAGAATGATTCATTCACTCACTGAAGCACTACAAATTATCATACGTATCTCGAGTGTGGAATACACCAAGACTCTCCCCCTCACAGATTCAGAAGAACTGATTATCTTGAAGACAATGCCATTGTCTGTCTGCGCCTGACTCTTCCAGCGCCGTGTACCTTTAACATCACCTGGGCCTTGAGTGGCTCCTGGGTATTTATAAACACGGTGGTCGCCGGTAGTAATTATCGTCAGAAATCTCTGACTTTTATGCCCGGATCCCACTTAACTCGAGTGGCTACTTGAGTAAGTTGTTTCAGTGGAAGCCCGTCTGCTGTTGTTCTTAGTCACAGCGCCGAGACATATCCGCTGGCCAGTCTTAACAAGGCCACCAAAGAGACGCGGGGGCCCAGGACTCCTCTCTACACCTTAGGATCGAGAATGTGTAATTACTCAGGATGTACGAGGTCCTTTCATGGATTTCCAGGTAGGAGGAGTGGAGCGGACAACAGGAGTTCCTTTGATGTAAGGTTACAGTTAGTTCATGGTCCACATTGAGGATCGTTCATTGTAAGTCTTGTGTATTGCCGGGAAATGACTGGCGAATATTGGAAGAACCATGGTGAATGTACGGTTAGTTACATGCTCACACACACACACACACACACACAATAACCTTGTTAGAAAAGACCTATAGATGGTATAATAGTAGTGGATGATTGGCATAAACTGAGGATATTGTGTATATTGACAGTATACATAGTTTTAAAAGCTTGTGTGATAGGAAAGTTTTAAGTGCTGTGGCCCCACGAATGCAGAACTCCCTCCCTGTACAGTACAAATAGTAGGTCATCACACACACACACACACACAAACATTATAACATTTACATATCTATGTGTGTATGCTTAATATAAGCTAGCGGTTTATTCGTTTGATTTTGAATTTCCTTTTCTCTAAACTTGTACGACGTCATGATGAAAATCCGAGCCTTTGGCACTACTAGGCGTGTGACTGAACTGGGCCCTCCCTGGTGTGGGGGAACCTCCTTCTCTTGCAGCTGCTGTTCCAGACGGAGAACCCGGGGTTGACCTGGGAGTACACCCTCCCGCACCAGAACGCCACCTACACCCCGACCTTCGCCTGGCACCACTCGGACTGGTCCGTCTGCACCGTCACCTGCGGCGGGGGCTCTCAGGTAGGATTCAGGCCCGACCACCCCCTCCTCCTCCTTCTCCTCCTCCTCCATCTTCCCTCGCCCTCTCCCTCCAAACCTCCATCCCTCACTCCTACTATGTTACCCGGTCACCATCCACCCGGATTAGAAAATTGAGGTTCTGTTACCGACTTCCGGCGGACACCCTCGCCATACACCATCAGGTATTCTGTTATCTGCCTCTCCCAATTGCTGCTGATCCCTTCGTGCCTCAACTGCACTTGTGCTTATCTGTGTATGTGGGTCGAGGTGCCATTTTCTGGTTGTGGTGGTCCCAAGTGTGTCGTGTTTGCTGAGTGGTGTTCTTCTGTACGTCTTGTTGGCATCATGACAGTGATACTTACCCGGTGTTGCCGTGATAGTAGTGGCTCGCTGTGTAGGCTGTGTTTCTTATTGGTTACACGTGTGTGGTGTTGCTGTAGTGGTCGTTTGTACATGGTTTTGTGGTGGGGTATGTAAATGGTGTCGTAATAGGGATTGTATGTGGTGGTGTTGTACTAGGGGTATATACATGGTGTTGCCGTAGTGGTGGTATGTACACGGTATTGCTCGAGTGGTGGTATGTGTACATGGACGTGGGTAGAGTGACGCAACGCATGTGATGTGTTGCCGCGATGGCGCACTCCATGAAGAGTGTTGGGTGAGGTGACATAGTGCGCGTGTTTGTGTTGCAACGAGGTATTTGCTTGTTCTGAAGGCATTACAAGAACACTGGCACGATGACTTGCTGTCGTCATACACCGGGTGAAGCCTGATGTCAGAACATGATTTCACCACGGTGATGTCACGGGCCTTAAGCCATGTGATGCAGTGGGCTCACATCTGCTCAGTGACATCATCATCAGCAGCATTACAAGGTTCTGCCTCTCACCACTGTGTGCTACTTCGTAACATGGAATATTGATCCGTATTGTAGAAATGTCTTGATAATGTCTTGATAATCATGTTGTAATTCGTAGTTTACTCACTAGATTACGTGGAAGTAATCACAGAAGGCGCTGTGGTATAACATAGTCGTTCATTTCGGTTTTTGCAGGTTTCCAAGGTGCAGTGCATGGAGAAGGAAGCTGGTCTGGTGGAGGAGCAGTACTGCAGCGACCAGCCTCGGCCCGAGGACCACTCCCGTGTGTGCAACAACCACGCCTGTCCCGCCTGGTGGTGGTCGGGGCCCTGGCAGCCGTGCACCATCACCTGCGGCACCGAGGGACTCCGGAGGCGCACCGTCATCTGCGTCCGTTCCTTCGGCCCCACGGAACAGATGGCGCTCCTCGACTCGGCCTGCAACGAGAGCGAGAAGCCCCACGAGACTGAAGTGTGCCCCAGCATGCCCATCTGCCCCCAGCCTCTCGAGTGGAGCGTCGGACCCTGGACTCAGGTCAGCCGTCCCAGGTGTTCTCTGTACTCCCAGCCGCATGTTATAACTTGGCCCCTTGAACACGACGGTTCGACCTCTTTAGTAGCACGACGACACCACCGTTGGGTATTACCGCCTGGCCTTTGATCTTTCCCTTCAAGGGTCAGGTCAGATGGTAAGGCCGCCACGATACCCAAGGGTCGTTCTGCCATACTGAAGGGTGTTACCGCCGTCTTCAAGAGGTTAATGAATTGTGGGTTGGGTTCGCTGATGGTGATCATTGTAGAGGTTGTGTATGATAAACAGTTTAGGATGCTATCACTTATACTGCGAGGTCCTGTATAATCTCTTGATGAATACTTCTTTGGCAGTGAGATGGGAGGGAAAGGCTATACCATTTTGCTCAAAGTGGATATTCATGCAATGAACATTTAGAACGAATAAGGTATTTGGTAACTGGCGATTACACCTTTACTGGCTGTGATGTTGAGGTTTATTCTCTTTCCCCCACGCGATGGCTTTGCGTGCAGTCTTGCACGCTGGACCCGTGTGACTACGAGGAGCGCGAGGTGTTGTGCGTGGCCGCAGGGAGGAACTGCGACCCCCTCTCGCGCCCCCCGGACACACGTCAGTGTGGGAACATCACTTGTGGCGTGTGGGAGGTCGGCCTGTGGTCCAAGGTATGTTTCCTCTGTCACGTAACTCTATATAACTTGGACTGTCACAGTCTTGGCTCCCTCATGTGGATAGAAGATCATTTTAACATGTAATAGTATGATAGTATGACATGAGAATTGCGTTGGTATTACTTGAATATATCTACTCGCGTACTTGTCTCTGGACGTGATGCTTATCATTTCACCGAGGGGAAGACCCTTAGCGGTAATGTCCGTGCGTTACTCTCCACACTCCCTAGTGCTCGGCTCCCTGCGGCGAGGGCGTCCAGTTCCGGCGGGTGTCGTGCGTCGGCGGCCTGGCCTGCCTAGAGAGGGATGAGCCCAAGAGCGTCCAAGAGTGTGTCGGCGATTGTTTGGAAGAAGAGACTGTCCTGGAGATAGATGATGTGCTCATAGATGAGCCTCAGGCAACGACCAGCACCGAGCCTCCGTTGACGACTGCCGTCGAGCCTCAGTCAACGACCACCGCCGGCCCACAGTCGACGACCACCGCCGGCCCACGGTCGTCGACCACCGCCAGCCCGCAGTCGTCGACCACCAGCGAGCCCCAGTCGACGACCACCACCGAGCCTCAGTTGACGACCACTATCCGGCCTCAGTCGACGACCACCCCTGAGCCCACACTTGACACAACGTATTCCGATTCCCCCACAAGCACTGCAGCCACCACTTCTGGTACCCCACAGGCAACCATGTCCACAACCTTCACGTCTTACGAAACCACCACCACAGACCCTGCTGTCTCTGGACCACCCCTCTCTGAACCAACCACCACAGTACCTACCACCTCTGGCGAAACAACTCGAGTTCCTGTGACAGAAGTCGTAACCACAGTACGAACAGTACTGTCTTCTACAGTTTCTCAGTCACTGGACGAAACCACGGAAGAGCCTTCGGTAGTGAGTACTGTCCCGCCATCCACTTCATCAACGGAGAAAACTGTGTTGCCAAGCAGTACGACAGTTATTCCAACAACGCGTGAACCAGACTCCACTAGTTTACCCGACACCGACCCGCAGACGCCTGGGACGACCGCAGAGACTGAAACTGATGCGTCGGTGACTTCGCCAGTGACAACTTCACAACTTCCTACCATCTCGCCGGAGGATGGTGAGTCACAGAAGAACGAATCAGTTCCAGAAGGCGATACTGTGCAGGAGACGTACTTGGATGTCGAGGAAATCCCCAAAACTGAAGGCCAGAATGGGACGGGTAATGCCGCTGTCGCAGACGCGTCTGATGGCACGCTAAACGTAACTAGCACCGAAGGGGAGATTTTGGTGAAACTCGAGGAAAATGACACAGTAACAACAGAAGAACCGTTGGCGGATGTCAAGGTTCAAAGCACAACACCCGAAGACACCCTGGGAAGCTTCCCCGAGATTGATGATGATGACATCGACGTCATGGAAACGTTGAACGAAGTCGACGTTGACACCAAGCCAGTTAGTCCAGAGGAAAAAACGATCCCCGACGACGGATTTATGATGGATGAGGCACCGGAGACCAAGTCAGATCCTCAGCTGACCAGTGACCAGCCGGACGAACCATCGACCACGCTGCCTACCATGGAGGTTGAGGATGCATCAACAAGCGAAGAACCAACTTACATGGAGGATCCGGCAGACTTGGACATATATACAGAGGTAGAAGAGCCGTTCGTGGTGGAAGAATACATGGAGGAGGATAAGCCGGAGGAAAAGCGCCCGAACGAAACCATTGTGGACAAGATCGACGTCGATGACTTCGAGGTCATCGAGATCATCGAGCTGCCTGCAAAGGGCAACAGGAAGAAGAAGAGGAAGAAGGTCCTCCTCCACACCGGGGCAGAAGCCGTTGACGTCTTGAACGAGCTGGCCGAGGAGCAGGAGGCAAAGGCAGGCTCCAAGACGCCCAAGCCAGACACCATCGTGGAAAGCGAACCGGAGTACGAGTGGAACGTTGGCAAGTGGTCTGAGGTAAGAAGAAATATTCACTTAGTTTTTTTGTCCCATTTTACTCCCTAATGTCCTTACACACACGAAGCCTCTTCTGTCCCGAACAGCAATACCGTTTTTCCTCAATACTTCTTTTATTTTGAGTTTTCAGACAATATCCTAGTCTGTCAAAGATTGTTGGAAAGTGACTATAAAGAAAAGGTATCTTTTTAGCCATCGTATTAAGGTACTCTTCAGTTTCTTTGTCAGCATTAGTTGCTAGTGGTTGATTGTTTGATTGTCAGTTAACAACAAAATATGTGTAAATTATCTTTTTTTCTATTTTACATAGACGTGAATTATCTGTAAATTCATAATTGGTCAGAAATTATACATACTGTGTTTGAGACTAGTGTATATATGGTTAGTAATATGACGTGCTTTGTGTGTGTGTGTGCCACAGTGCAGCGCAGAGTGCGGTGGAGGCGTGTGGAGCCGGAGCGTCGAGTGTGTAGAGCTAACGACAGGGTTGCCTGTCGAGCCTCACCTGTGCCGCCGCTCGAGACCAAACTACCTGGAGGCTTGCAACACGGTGAGTTATTACTCATAAGTCCCCTGTGGCCAGATCATCTGCATCCTAGTAACTGTGCTGCCTGAAGTTCAGACAGTTTAAGGTTGTTTTATTGAGTATGGAATATAAATCTTTTGCTTTTGTAAACTGAGGTATTGCGAGATTGTTACTGACGATGCTGGTGACCCGTGCGACAGATGGAGTGCGGCGAGTGGACGGTGGGCGAGTGGGGTGAGTGCTCGTCGACGTGCGACCTGGGGGAGAGGCTGCGGTCGGTGGAGTGCCCCGAGGGCCAGCGCTGCCCCTCCACCACCAGACCTCCCGAGGTGGAACCCTGTAACCAAGGATCCTGCGTGCACTGGGTCGAGGGACCCTGGAGCCTCTGCACCAAGTGAGTCACGCAGTGAATCCTTAGTCTCACTGTCTGTCTGTCTGTCTCTCTTTTCTCACTCTCTCGTTCTTATTTCGTCTCCTGAGAAATATACATGATTTTTCAGCATTGTAATTAGGGCTCAGAAGCACTATTCTTTATATATGGTACATTGTTAGGTTAGATAGTTGGCGGGGAACTGGAGGCCATCTTTCTCGTGTCCCATTTCCCTGGGTCTTTCAGTCCCATAGTGTGTCCAGGGGTCTTAGAGCCTTCCGCAGGGACATCAGAATCCACGATCCGCAGGATGTCTCTTTTTCATAACCCTGACCTCCTATGCGAGTTCCAGGATGAGGGATATTTACTATCCCTTCCCCCACTTCCCCACGCCCTTGAATCCTCTCATTCGGTCCCCAACTTCGACTTAACTTTAAAAGCCGGGGCAGCATCACCGTTGAGGTGCGAAATCCTTCCCACACAGGTCTCCTTTGCTACTGTGAGAGTCACCAAGCTGGGTGAGTTCTTCATCAAGACTGGCTACTCTCGACTTATCAAAACATATCGTCATTATCTCCGCCACAAACCATGCCACTACCACCGCTACTAACCACCACTAACCCTGCCACTGTTGCTACCCGGTACAGGTCATGTGGGGGAGGCTACCAGATTCGCCACGTGAAGTGTGTGGACGTGAGGACCCAGGAGGTGGCCGACTCCTGCCCGAGGGACTCGAAGCCCAAGCACAAGATGGCCTGCCACAACGAACGCTGCCCCAAGAACAGAAGAGGTGAGGATGCACACACACACACACACACACATACACACACACACATACATATACACTGATGGACAGATTACTTGAGGTTGTTTCTTTTTTCCATCATTCTTTGAGTAATAATACACACGCTTCTTGGTGCCTGGCTACGTATGGGGGCTAGGGACTGTCATAGTTCATAGTTCCGGGGCTGACGCAGTTCCTGCCACTGTATGGAGGCTAGGGGACTGTCGCAGTTCCTGGCATCGTAAGGGGGATGGGGGAGTGGGTTCGTGTCAGAGTGAAAGACGCTGGTGTCGGTGGCGATTGTTTGGGATAATAGGAAGATCCATGATGGTAAAGTTGATTTGTAAATAATGGAGGGACATTTTTTAGAGTTCGTGGTGTGACAGAAGGACGGTTAGTAGAGCTTCTGGTGTGACAGAAGGATGGTTGGTAGAGCTTTTGATGTAACAGAAGGAAGGTTGGTAGAGCTTCTGGTGTGACAGAAGGACGGTTAGTAGAGCTTCTGGTGTGGCAGACGGATGGTTGATAGAGCTCCTTAACATCCCCAGTAACTCGTAACTTCTTGACGCTGGTTCCCGCGTCATGTGTCTCAGTACTTTATAATTTCCTCTCCCATTAACACTTGACTTCTGCCCCCGCAGGTCAACAGCGGCGGTGCCGAGACAGACTGGACACCAAGTTGTGCAAGCGGTTGAAACACATGTGTAGCACCAAGTTCTTCAGGGTTAAGTGTTGCAGGACCTGCCTGAAGCGGCACATCTGAGGCTACCGCCAGTCACTGCCCCAATGACCTCCGCCACCACTCGCTGTCCCCATGACCTCCGCCACCACTCATTGCACCCATGACCTTCACCACCAGTCGCTGCTCCCATGATCTCTACCTGTCACTGCCTCCATGACCTCCAGTCACTGACCCCATGACCTCCACGACTCTGTGCCCGCATGACCTTCACCGTCAGTCACTGTCCCCATGACCTTCGCCGCCACTCACTATTCCCGTGACCACCGCCAGTTACTGCCCCCGATAAACTCTACCTTCAGTCACTGCTCCCGTGACCTCCAGCAGTCACTGCCCCATGACCTCCATCATGAGTCAATCTCCCTATGACTTCTCCCTCAACCAGTCATTGCGCCCATGACCTCTATCAGTCACTGCCATGATGACCACCAGTCCCTCAGACCTCCCTCCCTACCACAAACCTCTCACTACCTCCCTGTGTTCCACCACAACCCGCCACAACCCTGTTCCTCCCATCTCTCCCCAGTCTTCATGTACGCGATGGAAGCGTTGCAAGAAAACTCCTTCAAGTGCCAGACTCTCACAACCTGGTGGCTTCCAGCGACGTCACACGGGGCAGCACACGATACCAGCAGTGGAGCTCCTATAGGGTTAAAGGAATGCAGAATGGCCTACAGTGTCAGTATTCAGTGACAAGTGATTGGAACTTACTAATGTTGATTGTTGAGGAAGGACGACAGTGATCAAGAGTGTTTATTTACTTGGGAACTGAGCACGACGTCAGAACTGAGCGAGACGTCAGAGCTCAGCCTGACGTCAGATGAGTTAGGATGTTTGGTGCTAAGCAGTGATGGTGTAAATGTAAGTGTAGACATTCATGTTTCAAGGTGGCTTCGTCAGTCATGGTGTCAAGCTAAGTAAGTCCCGTCTGAAAAGTGTATACATGAACTTGCAGTAAGTTGGCGTCGTTCATCGCTGCAGACAGGACTGTGACCCGAAGAGCAGACACCAAATCATGTAAGGTATATTCTTTACACAAGAAAACTCATTTGTAGATAAGAGTGAATACAATATAATGTTAAGGAGTGCCTAGGCTTGTGATGGAGTGTTAATCATATTACTAAAAAGAAGACAAGAAGTACCCAAGATGAAGAGGATAGATGGCTTAGGTGCAGAATTAGGTTTGGAGAGACATCCTGACTTCGTAATCTTAGCCGGGTCAGTGGTCAGCTGTGTAGAGTAAGCCCGAGATAACCTCTATAAGTAAGACGGTAATGAGCAGCGGTGAACTCAGCACGCGATAGACCACAACCCTGACAGCCTCAGTGCCCGTCGATCTCCTCCAGGGACCAGCGGCTGTCGTCCCTCCATCACTGTCATCCTGGTTACACTGTTGGTGTTGCTTTAACTCTTCCGGCAGCTGCGTCAGTAGGCGCTGAACACCTGCCTAGTCGACTGACACTTGCGGCCGTAACCCACGGGCAGAAAATGTCTCACAAAGAGTTTACTGACGAGGTTATTGTAAGGTATAATCTTCAGCCCCGAAATATTTTAGACGCTGCAGATATTTCTTGTGGTGAAGTTCGAGAACTGGATGTGGCTGGATTATCTGTCATGGTGGGGGCATAAGGGTGACGCAAGCCTATCAATAGTAGTATGTTGAATGTGGCAGAGGACGGAGTGGTTCATAATGATTTCCGGAGACAGTGTTACATAGAACGCAGATGCGAGTTCGATATACGCTCAAGGAGACTGAAAACGTTAGGTGAAAGAAGAACATGTTGAAGTCCATTTGAGATGGCAGAGGTTAGAGACGCCCACAGTGGGATGAGCTTTGGTGGAGGTCTGTATGTGTGCGTGTGTGTGCCCATGACGGGAACTGCTCAAGTGACTACTGATGAAGTAACGGAAGACTTCCCGGGCCTGTGGACGGCTCCTTAAGTCGACTGCTGGTGGCGATGATTGACTAAGGCTTCTGTACCTCCGGAAATCGAGTTCATCACACGTTGGCCACGTTGCACCGTTATGGTGTTATATACAAAAGCTCTGAATGCTCCCGAAGAAGTGAATGTCGCCGGAAGTCAGAATAGACAGCTCTCAACTGTGTTGCTCCAGTCATGAGGGAGGCACGTGTTATGTTCAGCCATGACCACAGGGGCATCTCTGCAGACCGGCTTTCGATACAGCTCACACAGTAGAGGGCAGACTGAGGTTGGTGGCCGTTAATACTCACTGATTGTTTGCATACGCTCACGCAAATACTCGATAGCAAGTATGTCTGTCAGTTGAATATCCAGTAGCAAGACTAACGACTATGTGTGTATATATGTACCTTATATCGCTCTATACCTGTAGTTCTTCAGCACTTGAGTTCCCACCCTGTGTTGTTACGCGACGACACAACTCACGTATTTTTAGAAATACATTTTTTTCTTGTCCACCGTAGACTTGATACTGTAGTGACGGAGCTAACCACAGTAGCACAAAATACACCTAAGTACTTACGGCCCACTGCTGAATGGGTCAGCCATAAACCCGCAACTGTTCCCACTGGATAAATGTATGTGGCATTGGCCACCACTGGACATTCTTTCTTATTGCGTCCACCGCACTGACAGCTCAGGATCATGTTGTCTCCACTGATTAAATGGTAGTTTGCCAGGCTAATACATTTACCCATAGTTGGAGAGTTGATTTACAAAATGTGTCGTTCTCTCGAAAGGGGGGAACTCCTTTGGTCTCGTAATCTTTGAGTGGCTTGAGAACTGGACATTTTTGCACTAGTGGTGAAGTAGGTGGTACGAGTGCCAGTATCCTCGACTCTGCCGAGTGTGGCTGACAGCCACTTGAGGGGTCAGGCCATGAATGCCAACCCCAATGCCCGTTCCGTCCTAGATCGTGTGTCCGACCTTATGACGCCTGCAGAGGTCCAGGACGGCGAGGGGGTGAGGTCAGTGATATGACTTGACGGGCGGAGAGGAGGAAGGAAGCAAGATGCCAAGGGGCCTCTGAGAGTGACGGTGATGGAGCTCAAACAAGATGAGGGAAGGGATGAGAGGGGGGAACGCTGGGACAACATGACTTTGATGGAGTGCCATTTGACAGGCGTGACAGGAGCGCAGAATGATGAAGTGCTCGTATGACGCACACATGACAAGAGCCCAGAATGATTAAGTTACCGCTTGACAGACTTGAGCCAGAGCCCAGAATGATGTAGCGGTCGCGGACGTAGGGTTGAAGAGAGACACGGTGGACGGACGACTGTCGCTCATGTTGATGGACAGGCTAAGGGATGAGAGAGAGAGAGAGAGAGAGAGGGGGGTGCAGGTCTCTGGGGTTAGGAAACCCCAGAGTAAGGAGGGTTAGAAGAATCAGAGAAGTATTTAAAGAGATGGCGAGGGACTTTGAGGATGGGGAACGGTAGGGAGAGATAACATAGAGGCCAGCTACATAGCAAGGGAACGAAAAGAAACAAAGGAAAGAAAACTATTAATACAAGAGGAAAGGATAAAAAGAAAGAGGGAGAAGAAGAAAAGAGGGATGGAGATAGATAAAAAGGTAGAGAGAGCTGAAGGTGGAGGCGGAGAGGGTCCAGACGAGGGGAATGTGTAGAATACAGAGAGGTACTTAATGGTTCCGTGGCTCACAAAGATGTAAGAGGTAGAGGGAGGTTTATTATGTACAGGCTTCGGCTGGAGAGGAGTTGGGGAGGGAGGGAAGGTGAGAGAGGTGGGTACTACCTCGCGTCCTGGCCACAGGAAGACGTCGTTATCAGTATTAAGGCAAACACTGCCGCATACTCTGTTGCCTTGTAACCTTCTTGCCCTTAAAACCTTGTTCAAAAAGTGGAGGGATCTTTTTTTTCTTCGTGTTTGTAGCTTGACTTGCCGCAAGGGGTCTGTGGAGAATCCGGCATAACACACGAGTGTTGTGACACGCCACGACTGACGGTGTTCTGGGAGTGGTTTCCACAGACCAGGTGTTTTTTGGGACCTAGACAAAGTCGAGAGACAGAACAAATATTAACAAAGTAATGTACAATATTCTATGTTAATGTCTGATTTTATCTGGTTTAAGATAACCCGTTGCATTACCAATTTTATGATATATAGGACCTTTTTTTTCATATTGTTCATGTAATTCATCATACTGGAAGATAGAGTAGGCATTGTTCAAATTTAGTTCCCTCGAGGTACGTGTTTAGGATGTCATGCAGATGTCATACACATGTAAAAATATATTTCCTGTGTTGGTCCCGAATAGAAGTGGAATGTCTCTTTTTTTTTAATACCAAAATGTGTTTCTTTTACTGATCCTCCTTCTGTTCCAAGGTAACCAGGTAGAAAGATGGATAAAACAATAACTTTGAAACAGGTTGAAAAACAAAGTGGTTTTTGTGTCTATAAGACTTGAGAAAACAGTTGTAGAACTTTATAAACACAAAATTAAAAATGAAATCGTGTATGGAAAGTTATTGAGAATAATTGGAGGTTAGAACTTCGAGAAGTGAACCTTAGGAGAAAAAAAATTAAGTTGAACCAATGAAAGGGAACTGGGGAAAAAGAAAGTTGAAAGTCATACTGCTGTAAATAGACCAAGGTAAAAAGAAAATCGTAAGTAAACTGGTTATAAACTGCTGAAGAGAAACTGGAAGTTAAACTGCTAGAAATTAACCATAGAGACAATGAGATGTTAAACTGCTGGAAGTAAACAACTGAGGAATTGTAAGTTAAACTGCTGGCAGTGACCCATAGGAAAATGTAAAAGTTAAACAGCTGGAAACATAGGTTTGACAGAGCAGGAAAGAAAGACCAGATTATCTTTTTTATATAAAGGATGAAGTAAGACCTTTCTATATGTCTTGGTTCAGATCTGACTGAGGGTTGAGGAGGACGGAGATGACGCAGTATTGCATCGTGGTTAAGAGATGACGATTAATGAGACAACAGAGAGACTGCTCAAGAGACTGGAGGGGAGAGAGGTAGAGCTAAAGAGACTTAAGGTGTGGAGGTGAGACATGGAGCTATAGAGACTACAGTGCTGATGCTAAAGAGGCTAAAGTTTGGAGACCAGAGAGATACAGCTAAAGAGACTGAGGTGTGGAGGCGAACCAGCTGAGGAAAATAAACGGTGGAGATGGGAGAGCCTGCTAAAGACAGGGAGATACAAAAGAGAAACAGACAGTAAAGTGTGAATGAGGATAATGATGTATAAATAGTGTAGATGATTTTACCTTTCCTACAGGTACTGGGAATCAGTTGTCAAACAAGAGCACAGTTAACACTCACAGGTTTATAAGGTTTTCTCTTACAGATTCAACTTTTCACTCATAAGTTCTCAAATGTTTTGACAAGCACCTCGAGAATTTAAACTCACAAACTAGCAAGTTATCACTCACAGTTTCTCATGTCCAACTCAACTGTTGGGAGCATATTATGGGTCGAGGGAGGGGAGAGAGAGATAAGGATGGTGGGGAGGGGACAGAGGATCCTCTCACTGCTTGCTGACCCACCGGCAGACAGGCAGGACCAGACTTCCCACATGTTAATTACTGGCTGCTCTCTCTCTCTCTCTCTCTCTCTCTCTCTCTCTCTCTCTCTCTCTCTCTCTCTTTCGCAGAGATAATTTTCCTGTCCGCTAAAACCGAATATTGGCAACATTTTGAAGAAATCATTGAAAAGAGACTGGTAAGTCATGGGCATTAAGGTTTTTTAGTTGAAGACTTCAGTTTGACGACAAGGCTCCAGCCATTACTGGAATCCATCTCGGGATGTCCACTGCGGCCACCTTGAGAGGACAGGAGGACATTCAGCAGGAGATTATGTCTTCCTCGAGGGTGTTACTTCACGAGAGAGTCAAGACCAGGGTGACTTTTCGCAGCCCGAGTCTCATCCAGCAGATGGAAGTCTCCCTTTGGTATGATAGGTGCTTCACGCATGAGATATAATTCCTGTGGTTAAGAAACTGTTTAGCAACAACATCCTGGCAACTCTCAGCTGACCCCTGATCGTAATTCTTTGTTCCATCCAACTAAATTCAACTATAAAAGCAAAGTGAACATCACTCGTCTGTTGCCCATCTTCCATCCCTCCCAGCATAACAGGGATGTGAGAGAGTTGTGTCTCTTTTTACTAAATACACAGACATCACACTCCGCGTTTACCCTGGCCACCTTCCATCGTCCGCACCAACTCGCTTCACAAAGACCTGTTAACACGAGAGGCCACTTGTGTCGGAAAGGCTACATACAAGTACCCAATAACTTGTGTGTTCTATCCAGCCACAGCTGTTTACGACTGTGGGATCGATATTTGCGGGAAAACGTCTTCCAGAAAGTCGTATCCATGTAATTGCCTGGAACAGCATTTTCTGCGTGACTGTTAAGACTGTTAAAGTAACTGTGTTGAGTTTTTTTCCTCTTTTCTATTAAGTGGTCTTAGTGAATAGATTAACAGCATGGAAAAATGTGACGAAATATCATAATGACCCGGTAATTGCAGAGCTGTGGGTAAAGGTTGAGGTGCACCTGTAGTTGTAGTGATTAACTAAATGATTCTTAGTATGTTTCAAAAATGATAATGACGTTGTAAGTAGTGATAGTACCAGTAGTATTGCTAACTTTGTTTCTACTTCTCCCTGTCTTGACGTACTGAAACAAGCGCCTTCTATCCACAGCCAAGCCTCCACTTGACCTCTTCATATGCCACGGTTCAACCAAATGATGCGTTAGTCGCTCACCATGTACCACATCTATCCAGTTTATTCTATCCCAATTACAGCCTCTCCTGAATATTCAGACCCCGATACTTTTTCTCTCATACCTTGTCGCCGTCTCCCACCGTAGAGAGGAGGCATCAAGACCAGATGACTGTACCCTCGAGGAAAAATCCTCTTGCCTCTCTCATCTGTCCCTCCACGCCCCTTTCAATGTCGCCTTCCATAGTGCGCAGGAGATGCGTGGATAGAGTTCTCCATCAGTCCTCAGAATAAATGATCAGTGACGATAATGATACTAATGATAATAATGATAATAATTATAATAATAATAATAATAATAATAATAATAATAATAATAATAATTATGATAACAACAGCTGTGAAAAAGTTTGATCCGTTAATGACCAGGAGTGAGCTAATTAA
>JAUUDW010020494.1:2906-17382 GCA_032361385.1 Panulirus guttatus | reverse complement strand
CGTGGATGGTCCATTAGCTTTATCCCCAACTGTCAGAGGAGATCCAAGTGATGGCTGGGGAGAGGCGGGATAGATGTCGTAAAAAAAGAAAAGGCACACCAGGCGTGTTCCTGGGGTGCGCTGGGGTAAGAGAAGGAGGTACCCCATTCAACAAGTGTACCTCTCTTGCGATGGAGCAGGAGGAGTGGTGGTGGGCCCTGGGGTAAGATGGGGTTTTAGGGGAAACCCAAGACACCAGATGGACCCTGGGGTTGGATGCGGGTACCCCAGACACCATGTGAGTCCCGGGATGGGGTTGGATGGGAGGGAAGGTTGAAATGATATCAAGTGGACTCCATCTTAGGGTGGGGTGGGTCAGCAAATCAGTTGTTGGATCATGGCTCATCTAATGTACAAAAATCAACCTCATTTAAACAACTAAGTTTGTTTCCATCGTTGTCACCTACTGAGATTTCTCAGTCAATGCTACGCTGATTCACATGTCGTAAAACCATTGCCTCGTCTAAAGACTACATTTCGTCTTAAAAAGTAACAATTTTCTGGATACTGTTTCACGGGACTATAAGATTATTCAGATCCCCAAAAGCAAAGTGAAGAAATTATATGATTTCTTGCAGGAAATTACGACTTACGGGAAACAAAGAAACCATAATTGTAGGAGGTCTTAGCGACCTCACATTAACTGGAATTTCATATCAGGTGACTGCGAAAGAAACAGACTAAGCAATATAATTGAAGAGACTAAGCAATATAATTGAAGACTGTTTTTTACGTCATGTAATCCATGACCTAACATGTAGTACTAACATATTACAGTGAGCGCTCTCCACAGTTAGAGATGTAATTATCTCTTGTGAGGTCGAGTAAATGGTAAAGTAACAACGACTACAATATCATCAAACTCGCTCGAAAATATCCTCGTCAAGTAATCCATTTTCTGCAGGACTAAGCTGCCTCAGGGAGTATGGGAGAAACGAAAAACGAATGTCCTGATCTTGGCCAATACTCTTTAGAATATATGAAATACACCTTGAAAGTGAAAGAGTGAATATAACAAAGAAAAACAAAATACTATACCATCTTTAAGCTAACGAAATAAGTTGAGGGAGGAAGGTGGCAGTATTGCGCCAGTGATTACACTGCGCCTCCTGACAAGCACGTCATGGTGGCCCTATATTACGCGTGTACACCACCACCGATATCAATCATACCTGAAGAACATACGAACCAAGACAGAGACATTAAAATGAACACATGTGGCCAGTCCAAGGTGGTGGTATTTGAAGATGTAGGCCCCGACATCTTCCTAGTAAATCTCCGGATATCCAACATGATATTTCAAGGCTGTAGTGCCCTATTGTAGGCTCACATTCACCAACACTTTAAATACAAAACATCGATCGACCGCAACTCTAAGGCAATGTTCATTTCACGAGCCGTATATGAATTATGAAACTTCGAGTCACAGAGATAAGAAATATGGTCATTAGAGCCAGCATAATTGGTTGATCATTTGGACTTGAAGCATGTTAACTGCCAGGGTCATTAAGGACGGACGTCATCGTCAAGCAACATTCACAAACCGAAAACTCTTGACCACCTTCTTCAGGTGTCAAGGATAATTCTAAAAACCACACCCACAGTCCCACATACCCGCTGTCTCGCAAACTCTGACAGTGACTGTAAGTTTACATTAAAAATGTCGTGTCTCACACGGGAATAAGTTAATATAACGTAACACCTAATCACATACTGGGTAATGCTACTAAAATGCTTCAAGATACCACTAACGTTAACTAACTAGGCTTCAGAAGGAGAGACAGTTGAGAAGATGCAGAGTGTTACCAGTAAGAAGTGGCGAGAAATATATCCCAGGATGGATGGCTACAGAAATTAATGATTTAAAGATAGGCCTTGAGTCTTAAAGAAAAAGGATATATATACAATTATATAAAATTCATATTTGATTTGTGGCCCTCGACTTAGAAGTTTAGTGCTGAAGTGGCCCATAGTGTCGAAGAAGTCGGACCACCCTGATTTAAGCGAACACGAAATCCAAATTAATGTTAACCCACAAGAGCAATGAATCTACATTAGATTACACGGAGGCTGTAGGCAAGAAAAAAATATTAAGGCTAAAAATCACAAGAAAGAGAAAGAAGAAAACAACAGACGCTAAGTCCGTTACTTACAAAAAATGGCGCCAATACCAACGGAAATAAACAAACTGCTTCCTTATTAACAAGTATTTCGATGCAGTGTTGAGAACAGAAAATTCCTTAAGTATACCACCTAGACAAAACGTATTTCAGTGACCTCAAAATGATAAGCTTAGAAGTACACATCATTCAAGCATATGAAGAACTTAAAAATATTAAGGTTATTCGATTCGATTAAGTCCAGTGGGACTGATGACATCTCTCCCGGAATACTGACAAAAAGTGAATCGACAGAAGGCATTCCCAATCACTGAGGTATTCATCGGATCGCTACAGGAAGGGAGAGTGCCAAATGTCTAGAAACTTGCAAATGTAACACCAATCTTTAAAAAAGAGACAAGACTTTTTTTCTCTTTACAAACTATCGTCTTGCAAGTCTTACTATTGTTTTAGGTAAAATGTCTGACACAATTATTAGGTCTTAAAGTTTAACTTGATGGATAAACAGCCTGCTAAAGTAAGAGTCTTTGCCCAGACTGATATAAACAACTTAATTTTTCCTTTACGTCTACATTTCTCTACCATAGGATAGATTTTTTCTCACCAAAACTAAAAGAAATCGTACCCATGTACAAGCCCTTGGGATCCCCCTAATATGAATACAAAGTTTCAAATTTCACGCAGTTATCGTCATGGAGCGACGGCTCCAACAAACATACACACATACAGCAGGCTAGTTCATTAGTAAATATAACTGAAGGATTGTAACAAGACTTACTTCTAACGCCTTTGCCAGAATCCACTTAGAATACGCTGTTCTGTTCTGGTCGCCCAACTTGATCAAGAGATGAAGAAAAACTAGAACGCGTACAAAGAAGTACAAGAAAACTAATTCAAATACTCGGAACTCAACCGCACGAAGAAATACAGTTCTAAAATGATCTCTCTCTACGAGAGATCGATCGATCACAAAGAGACCCTATAGAAGTCTTCAAACTCTGAAATAATTTCGATACCTTAACACACGACAGTTACTGTACATCACAGTAGGCAAGAGATTCAGCGACGGAAACAAGAGCATAAAGCATTAAAGGAAAAGGGATGCTATCTGGGCTAATTTTTCTTTTTTGTCATCTGTAATGTGGTGGAACGATGGAATAAGCTACCGCCAGATGTCCGGCGGAGACAATTTGATACGATTTCCATCGGTGAATAATCATGTTTAAGAAACAAAAACACATTTCTACTTCTCAAACCTCTTTTTCCCTTCAAACTTAAGCCTCATCCATGAAGCATCCTGCTGCCCGTATGTAGTTGGGGGATAAAAAACAATTGCCTTTTACAGTTTCCTACTGAATTTCCAATGACAGTATACCTTCTACATACTACAAGATGACCCCTTCTTACCGTGTACTCCTACTGGATGTTGTGCCAGGGGTAGCGGTAGGGTGGGACGAGAGAAAAAGGGTTCTAGTGTGTTTTGACAATGGATTCTGTAAGAACAGCTAGTTTACTCTGCACAAATACCCATCCTGAGGCTCGTGTCGTAAAGGAGGATACAGACTGCATAAAAGTTCCAGGAACTGGAGGGCCTCAATGATCAATTCACAAGTTCCATAGTGTGGAAATGTTCATTATTCTCGTAGCCACCTAGACGGATTAGGAAACCCATTAACAACACATCCTAGGCTATCCAAAGCAGACATCACACCTACGTTAACTATCCACAATTTGAAACGTATCATTCTCTCCCAAGGAAAATTGGATTAACTTACAGGCAATCATGCACACCAGATATGTTGGAAGTGTTCCAGTCTGCCCGAGCGACTGCCTGGCAGCGTATGCCCGCAAGCTGACTGGGAAACATTTGTTAATGAACCTGATACACACAACTTGATCACCAGAACGTGGAGAGACATTAACAAAATCAAGAGTAAGAAAATAAGTCAGATCTCTCGTCGAAACCCACCACACAGAGCCAACGAAATAATGAATCCTAGGCTGCAACGTCGACCTTTGGTAACCCACCGTCTGTAATGCAAGCCAAGTTAAATCTCACGCCTGAACACAGACTAACACACTTCATGATGAACGAAGGCCATGATGATTCTGCTGAATATGAACTTGAGACGCAACTCCGGCCAAAGGCAAGTCTACACTTCCAAGGGAGGATGGTATCGCCGACGTAATCATCAAGACTCCTGCTTAACGTGCGTGGCAATCTTCTTTTCGCACGGTTTAACATGATCTATGTTGACAGTTGTCAACTACCTCTTGGACAAATACCTTTCTCATTCCCTTACCCAAACCTAATCAACCTCATACCTTCAGACCTACATCCCTCACTAGTTATTCATGAAAAGCCTTTGATAGGACGGTTCTCAGTCACCTTTTACATAGAACGAAAGATCTATCGCCCACTTATGCACAAGAGTGTAAATCACAATAATGCCGCATTGTCAGCTCTTCACGCGGAGTACAGTGGTGACACCTCCCTTGATCTTAAACATGCCTCCGATATCACCAATCGATATGTATTACTGTATCAAATTATCATTGATGCAGCTGTTGGCTCCTGTATTATATCTCTCGATGCCTGTCCATCGGAAAGACATCTGCTCTCTTTCAGGAACACAGAAAATGAAATCCAAGAGACTGAAGTTGGTACTCCGCAGGGTGGTATATTAATCCCACTTTGTTTAATGTCTCAATTAACGTTCTCCTTGAATCCATGCTCACAAATACCGAACGCCACATAGTTATGTTGACGTATCATGACCAGCACCTTTGGGTACGATAATCCACTCACTATACCCAACCACCGCATCAGATACTTGCGAGAGGCTTGGGTACGTCATCTGTGCTGAGGAAACCAAAAATCCTTCGACAGATGCTGCCCTTCCATAGGAGGTGGAGTCACCAGAAAAAAATCGGTTGAATAATGGATCACACGTTGATTACGTAAGAACGTATCGGAATCATAGATTAGACGTATCATCATCTAGAGCTGTTGTAGCGAGACTTAACTATCAATATAGAGAAAGGCGACGAGCACCTCGAGCTGTAGTTGGCCTCAGTCTGCAACATGGGGGCAAATGTCAGGACAGTTAAGACGATGTGTATTGCTCACATCCGTTCCCTAGTCGATTATGCTGCACCTCTGCCTCCTCCGGCGCCTGACAGAAGGCTAGGAAGGTTTGAGAAAATTCTTGAAGCTACGATAACCGTCCCTTATTCTTGGCTGTCCTATAGCAACAGAGATTCCAAAGGAAACTGCTTGCTCTTCCTGGAATCAAAGACAGAATACTGTAATTTTCGTATTGGGATCAGGACGCTCAGACAATTACGTCCCAATGCCTGCACAAAAGTTTCCCAGACTTTCTGGTCAAATGGGAGACATCCATCCCGCTGGATGGGTCACCCTTAACTGCTGCTGCTGGGCTTAAAAGAATGTGTGGTATTCATGAACTCTGCCAATGGGAGGCAGCAGCTGCAAACTATCCTTCCCCCATGGGAAATCATCACACTGTTTCTACCGTTCCCCCAAAGTCCCCTACTCACATCACAGCATTGTATTGAGAGTCAGTAGCAACGCTCGTTCTCGCAGTGACACCATCACCGCTGAACATAATCTCTCACTAACTGTACATATATCGTGCTGTAGGGCGGCGGTGGGTACCCCTCCAGATACCATGCGAGTCCTGGGGGTGGGAAGGGGTACCACCCCAGAAACCAGGTGGGGATCGGGTTGGTGTTGGGTGGGTGAGTGAGTGGGTGGGAAATAGTACCTCGTACACCGAGAGGGGTCCTGGGATGGGTTTAGAGGTAGGGAGGGGGAGGTGGTACTCTAGTCATTAGACAGGTCCCGGGGTGGGGTTGGAGATGTACCCCAGACACCCACTGGGTCCAGGGGGTGAGGTAAGGTAAGAGTGGGTGGCGCTCCAGACACCAGGTGGGCATCGAGCTGGGGTGGAAGGGGGGTTACACAGACACGAGGTGGGCCCTAGGGTGGGGGTGAGTGAGAGGTGGGGAGACCCCAGACACCAGGTGGGTCCTGGTGTTGGGTGGGAGGGGGAGGGGGAAGGGTACCCCTGACACCAGGTGGGCCCGGGGCTGGGGTGGGGTGGGGTGGGAAGGGGGGTACCAAGGACACCAGGTGGGCTCTGGAGAGGGTGGGACTGGTGGGGGTACCCAAGACACCAGGTGGGCCCCAGGGTGGGGAAGGGTAGGGTGGGGGTTGGTTGGGGTTCCCAAGACACCCACGTAGGCCTCTGGGTGGGGTTGGGTGGCAGAAGGGTTCCCTAAACACCAGGTGAGCTACGAGGTCTGGTGGGTTGGGAGATGGGTGACCTAGACACCAGGTGGGCCCTGGAAACAGATGGGGTTGATAGGATACCCTACCCACCAGGTGGGCCCTGGGGTGAGGAGAGGTGGGTGGGGGGGGTGGGGTAGAGGGTATCCTAGGCACCAGGTGGGCCCCGAGGTAGGATGAGGTTGATGGGGTATCTTAGACACCAGGTGGGCCCCGCCAGGCGGTATAGCAAGGCCACTGAAGGTCGTGCCCCCCCTCTCCATGAATACCCCCCCCCCACCCTCCGCTTCGCTACCTGGCTTCTCAACCTCTCAGTTTCTCACCGCAACTCTCCCACCCTGGCCTCTCCCACCCTGGTCTCTCCCACTCTGGCCTCTCCCACCCTAGCCTCTCCCGCCCTGTCCTCTTCCATCCTACTCTCTTCTAGTGTTCTGTCCCACCCTGGCCTTTCCTACCCAGCCCTAACCCATCCCGTCCCCTCCCACCTTAATGTCTCCTATCACGTCCTCTCCCACAGTGACCCTCTTCCACTCCCCAGTATACAGCGCAACTCGGGGACGTCCCGCACCCCTGTACGTGGAAGATGGCGTACATGTTTACCACTATGTGTATACACGGATGATGGTGCACATGTCTTTAAACGTGTGCATTATGATGGTATACATGCGCGCTGCTATGCACGTGAGAGTCTGTATGCGCATGTAGACAAGGAAGCAGCCAAACGCTACGACAGGATCACGATTATGACCCCCAACAAATAATCTTAAAATCAGAACTTAGAATGAAACAAGACAAAACAATATGTAACGCAACAAACACAGGAAGACAGGCAAAACAATGCGAAAACAGCTTTCGAGGACACGGCATTCAAGCACAACAACTTGGGTGATATATAACACCCCGACGGAACCAAGCGATCGTCAACAGCCAGCAACAAGATGCGACCAACCACACTGGACCAAGAAGTACAGACTTAATGGGATGGTTGCATCAGCACCCCAGGTGGAACCCTACCAATGCTCCTTCGCCGAGAAATCCGTAAGGCTACCCCCAGCTGACGTGCCCTGCATCACACACACCCCTCACTAGGACAGTAATGCAACGGCAACCACCGGGATCTCTTAACAACAACAAGTCTAGTCTGTACACAATCAAGTCCCACGCATGACGAATTAGTTAGCTGCTGCGATCAGGTCTGACTACACCCCCAATCAAGCTATGACACCTACAAACATCAACAACCTTTAGTATGGGAAATTGAAAGATCTGAGCAGCTTGGACGAGCAGACAGACTCCTTTCCTTAGCGTCAATCAGTTCATCAAAAAAAAGCTGCTGGTAACACCATCCAAGTCCGTACAAGAATTTGAAGTCTCCAGATACTCACACAGCCTCAAAGGAAAGCGCTCTACTTCACCCACTCGCTTACCCATGAAACCATGAAGGAGTTCTTCCGTAAGCTGACCATCAGACTCTACTCCATCCTTAGGGATTCCCTCCGTCAGTCAAAACTGCCCACACTGATAAGAGAAATTTTTCTCTCTCTCTAATACTGGTGTCAATAAACCCAGCTGCCTTCATCCTTATCCCTGTCTTAGTCTGAAAATTCTGTGTTCATCACAGACACTGCAAGTGCCGTACACCTTCGGCTGTTTGATAGTAGGGAGACTTCTACTACCTACGTGAGCTTCCTAGACTTTATCTGTCGGAACCGAAAGAATCAAGACTTCTTTGGCTTTCAACTTCGTTAGCTTCACCGAAACTTTCGACCTGGTCAGCTACGACATGATCACCAACAAAGCCATCACGAACGGGCTGCCAAATCTCCTCACTCCTTGGTTTTGAGGCGTCCTCTCTCTAAGCGTCTTCAGGCTGTACGCTTCCGAGGAGCCATCACCACCTTCCAGTCACTCTCACCAGCTGCGTCCCACAGAACAGGCAAAACAGAACAAATTCAGCTTCCTCACCCCTACTGATGATCCCTTGATTGATGTATCCACTGGATGGAGGTAGGTCGACGACTTTAACCCTGGCGTCGGCATTGCTAACACTTACAGTTAAAGCTTCCTCTAGGAACACCTCTGACAACTTCCAGGGGTGGACCACCACCACTACCACCACACACGTCATCTGGCGTACACCTATCAAAGTAGACCTTGGAAGTTTTCTACCACTACACAACCCGGGCCAGGCCCAGGCTGCTTTAGTAAACTGGGACGTTGGTCGACATGGTTTGTTTGTTGGGAGCCGCCACCCGCAGGCCTACGTAGCCACCACCACAGGCCGGCTGGTCCGGTACACCTCGTATGTAAATACTTATCCAGGGCCTTAAATTTCTCCGCCGTTCACCCTGTAGTGTTTCTCTTGTCCGCAGGCAACCCGTGGAATAGTCTTGGGTCCCGGATGTTCCAGGTATTTTTCTCTTTTTGTGCTTATCTCTTGATTTCAGGGGTAATGTTGTAACACAGTCTTCTATGCCTGTCAGTAGGAAATTATATTTTGAGTGTAGCTTTGGGACCATACCTCTCCCATCTGTCCAGTCTCATAAGGCCCTAGTCTCCTCTGGGTTGCTTAGTCCAACAAGCTTCTCAAAGTCACTCTGGATTGTAAACTAAGCTGGAAGGTGTACGTCAGCACCATCAACAACTCTTCAAGCTATCGTCTCGACATTCTTCGATTGACTCAAGACACTCGGACTCCCTGTACCTAAATTCTAGTAATTCCACACAATTTTCATTTTTTCTAAATTAATCTACGCCTCCCCCGTCTGGTCTTTTCCCACAATCCACCTCACAATCAGGACTTCTGGAAGAGGTACTGAAAAGGTAATGTATGATAATTCCCGGCTTATCTTACACCACCTATCAAGAGGCGCTCAAAATACAGGTCCTCCTGACTCTCTCCGCCCATCATCTGGATCTGATCCAACAAGTTCGGGAAGAATGCTCTTGCACAACTTCGCAACCGTCATCTCCTGCTACAAGAGATCCCTCGTCCCCGAGTAGCAGTTCAACATGACAACCGCATCGAGCCAATGTGAACTAGTATAAACCGCTACAAGAGCAGTGTCATCCTAACTGTTGTGAATATCATTAATGACTGTTGACTGTCACCCCACTCGGTCTAACTCCCAATCCTGTTTACACCCACTGTCTATACTGTGTAATTTCACTTCATATCATCACGATGTAGCTGCAGTTAATTCAGTATACCGTAGATAACAGTATCATTATTATCATTATCATTAGTAATCATTATCATCATTCCTGAGGACAGGGGAGAAAAAATACTATCCATATAACTCATGCGTGTAGTCGAAGGAAGGAGTCAACATGCACTGACCCGCGTACACCCGACCCGTCAGCAAAATACTGATGCGATATAAACATTTTGCCGAGGCCTTTGGTAAAAGTGAGCACGGCGTCGCAGTGCTCACATTGCGAATGACGGGAAGAACTGGAAAGGAAGGAAGATGGTTGCACAACTTCTGAACTAACAGATCACAACGAGTTCTTGTATATCGGGATATCTCCAGTGCCCCTCAAGGTAAGAAGCCTCAACAGCTCCCCTCCAAGGAAATGTTACTTTCACTTCTCATTCCTATGCCTGACGGGCACGCTGACACAAAATCACAGTTTCATATCACCCATCGTATGGGAAGCTCGCCAGAAGACACTGAAAACTACA
This sequence comes from Panulirus guttatus, assembly GCA_032361385.1. Taxonomy (NCBI): domain Eukaryota; kingdom Metazoa; phylum Arthropoda; class Malacostraca; order Decapoda; family Palinuridae; genus Panulirus; species Panulirus guttatus. Next base: position 7,226 of record JAUUDW010020494.1, on the reverse strand, counting down.
AACAATCACGTGCGTAACCAAATCGTCTTGTGGGCTATTGAGAACAACACGCTTTTTAGTGATGAAAAGTTTCAACCACTTCTGTATGGGAGAACTGAAAGAATAATAACACAGAACACCGGACAGAAACGAAAAACTCCCTGAATAACAGTGCACAAGGCGACGGAGTCTTTTCCCTCTCTCAAAACAAAGGCAGGCTGGATACGTCACACCTTCAAGACGAGAGAGGTAAAACAAATGATAATGCTCTTCAAGGCACTAAGTACCTCCCGAATAGATTCTGCTGGTGTGTGCTAACGTCATTTTCCAGGGCGGACGAAAGCGCAATGTTAGAGAATGAGGAAAGGTCTTCCACAGTGCGCATTAATTATTGTCAAGACTCCGCAAAACTGAGAACGACTGAAAATATTGAGAATGCGCTCCCTAGAACGCAGACGAGATGTGCATCATTGTATCACACTTGGAAAATCCTAAAAAGCATGACTCCTAATTTTCAGCCAAAAGTATTTCCCAAATGATCACCGATGAAAAAATCAACACTCGAGGGTCCAAAATTATCTAAGACACAGAGGCAGACATTTGAAAACTCTATAGACTGTTCACTGGAGACTTTCGAGAAGAATTTGGACAAGCGCCTTTAACTGTGTCTTAGCCCAGCCAGGTTGATGTGGTGACTTATGCCTCCGAGCCGCAGCCTCCAACAGCCTGACTGAGCTAAAGAACAAGAAGGCAGCTGTGAGGGTAGTAAGGTAAGTCAAAAACTATCGTAAGGTATATGGAAGGCAAGGTAAACTATCGTAAAAAAATATGGAAGACAAGGTAAACTATCGTAAAGTATATATGTAAGGTGAACCGTCGCATAGTATGCGTTAAATAAGGTATCCGTATTCCTCAGCACAACACCAGGACGCCGCCACGTGAGTCATGCTGGCTCTTGACTAACGACTGGTTTCGGAACTCCCAGGTACCAGGAGGCTCTCGACGTGCATCCTCACCAGGGGCGGGTCTCGACGGACGTCCTCACCAGGAGGGACAGGTCTCGACGGACATCCTCCTCACCAGAAGCGGGTCTCGACGGACATCCTCACCAGGAGGGACAGGTCTCGACGGACATCCTCCTCACCAGGAGCGGGTCTCGACGGAAATCCTCACCAGGAGGGACAGGTCTCGACGGACATCCTCCTCACCAGGAGGGACGGGTCTCGAGGTACATCCTCACCAGGGGCGGCTCTTCAGACGCCCCTCCTCACCAGGTCCGCTGTTGTGGTGCAGCAGGATGTCTCCCCTCCGTCCCAGCAGGTATGTGTATGTGTGTGTTTGAGTGGGTCGGGTGTTCCTGGGGTATCCGTACCAACATACCAGACTGTTTACCTACCTCACCTTACCGCACACCCGGAGTTCTAAAATAACACCTCCTAAGCGACAACTGCGGATTCCCTCTCGTGGTGCAAGTTCCTCCTTATATCCTGTTGTTTATTTGCGTTCCGGGCAGAGCGAGTCAAGCATAAGTATTATTAAACGTTGCATGAAGTGCTTGAGGGGGAGCGACGCTTGAGGTGAAGGGTCCTCGGCCCGCTTTCTTGTCGAGTACTTACTTGCGCCGGTCCCGAGGAGGATATGTTAAGAATAAACATTTTTCTCCCCAGTGGAGACGCGTGACTTCAGATAACGTTCGATGTCGTGTTGGTACATCAGGCATCGCCCACGCTTCCCCGTGTACCCGTCATTCTGGTCAGTTTGGCCGTAATTCTCCATCAGATGCGCCGCGTCATAAAAAAGATATTTTCCCGCCAGGAATCCTTCCCGTGGTCGTAAGAACCTTCCCGTTACGTTACATCCTGGCGGCCCGGACCTAGGTACAATAAACACAGGTATAAGGACTGATCCTTAAACTCCCCAGGAGAAAAAAACTTTCAAGATGGACACGGCATTCTTGATAGTCTTTGGCTGTTCCTTCTGGGATTAGATTACTATATTTAGCCACTGAATCGGAGGGACACACACAGCCTCTGGAGACCAGGGGACACTGGTCTCCGGCCAGCAAGGTTGGGCAAGGTCTGGGTAAAGGCTGAGAGTATACAGCATCTTAACGCTAGTTAGGTCTGGCCAACGTACGGAATGTTAAATATTCATTCGTGAGTGGTTCTGAGGATTACGAAACATCCTTAATATTTACAGGTTAGTCAGTCTCAAGTGGTGCCTAACTGTACATAAAATGCTTACATGGTGCCTGTTCGAGGTAATGGCTATATATGCCAATGTAAAGTGTAGAGAGGCGAGATGGCCACACGGTGTACAGACGGGAAAAGTTTATTCATAACGTGGATTATAGCTTCCTTAAAAATGATGTCTTAATTTCTACAAGTCTTTTTTAAAGTATAGTGTGAAGGCATTTGCCTGTCGTTGATAATTCGGCGGTGAGGAACACTTTATGTAATTAACATCTTTATCTGAAGGCAAATCGTGTTTTCATTACTGAGACAGAAACCATGAAAAAGATTAAAACGATTCATAGACAGAAAAAAAAATATGTATTCTCTCTTCGTACAGTGTTGTGGGTTTATGTCCATCCCGTAAACCACTTTCCCTTTGAAAGCTGTGTAAACCAGAAGCCCCCAATTTCTTACTCTGTAAACGCCCCTGAGACACACACACACCTTCCGATCATGGAGCAGGGATGCCATATGATGCACATCATGTCCAGTGGGAGAAACTGTTATTGGACTGTATTATAGGGAGGAACATTGAGGTATGTCTTAGGTGCAACGGAAGGGAAGTAGGGGAATGTTTACAGTCATGCAGGGTCGGGAGGAGAAGGTATGGGAGGCGAGGGTGGAAGAAGAAGAGAGAAACGAACGAAGTGTGGCGCTAGGAGAGAGACAGATGCGAAGAGTGTCGCTGGAAGGAAGAAGCGTTGTTAAAGTGGAACGTCAGGAACTGGCGATAATTTTTGACCACAGACTGGAATAATCTCCCAGCGAAAGACGGGAGGAGTCTGTTAAGCTACCAGTAAAAGACGGGCAAGGGTTATCACACTTCGTTTAGATGAAGAAGCGCCCCGCTTTTCGCAAACACTGTATATGAAATGATTTCGTTGGAGATGAGAGAGCTGAATACGAGTCGGAGGAAGATTTTCTCAAGACCCATCGGGCCTAACTTGAGAACAGGAGTAGTTGAACCATATTCTAGAAGAGATTGGTTAGCAAGAGAGGAAGGGACACGTGTACCTTCATCCTATACAACTATAACCCCTGCTATATGGTCAGTAGAGACAGAGGCAACCGCCACGAAGAGATAGCCGAGTGCCATAAATGGTGACTAGGGGGGACGATCGGAGGAAGAGGCGTGGGTGTGTGAGGAGACGTTTATAACGTTGTGGTCAGATGAACCAATCAGGGATGAAACTGTGGAACTGTTACGCGTGGAAACGGAGGAGGAGATACACATAACACGGGCGTTGAGGGGGAGTGGTTGTGACGGCCTGGAGTATATATAAGTACCGGGGCTGATACTCTTATTTGCTTCAGATCATCAGAAACGGAGAAGGAGAGGAGGATTTCCTCCCCACTGCCGTCTGTGGCGGAGGAATTCTGTCACTCCTTACAGGTTGCGGTGAGGTGGTTTTCAGCTTTAAGAACCCCAGTTTGAGGATGGGCGGATGTCACGCTCTCGTAGGAAGAATTTAGTTGGAAATTTTTCGAAAGTTTCTTGAGTCAGGAGAGAAATTTCGTGATATACAGGGAAAAGGGGAGTAAGAGAAAGAGGTTAAAGAAGAGTAGTAAGAAAAAACAAGAGAATAAAGGTAGGATTCACATAGGGAGAATATGTTACCTGTAAGGTAACCTATTCTACATCAGTTTAGTTAGCCGGAGAGTCAAGACCAACAATCCTGACACAGAGGGTGTAAGATGGGTCCGGGCATTACAGCAACACCCTGAAGTCATGAGGGTAGTACTCCCCTGGGCGGCTGCTGTCCACAACCTAGTAACACGGAGGGTGTAAGATGGTTTCGGAAGTCCCTTCAACACCGCTTCGTCAGGAGGGTAGTACCATCCAAGGTGACGGCTGTTCACAGCCTACCATCCACAAAATCAGTCATGGAAGAGGTGTGGGGAAGGGATATGTAACAGAAACGCATGGGTCATGGGAAGGGACAGTACTCCCGTTGCTGTTGCTTGATGGGTACATACTGCTTTCTCGTGCTGACGGCGGAGTCAGACACATTGTTGCTGGTCAAGATAAGTCTAATATGTACAAATACATATACAATATGTATTACAAGCACACTGCCAGCAGTGGTGTGTATCTTTCCACCGCTTC
>JAUUDW010020385.1:0-17387 GCA_032361385.1 Panulirus guttatus | reverse complement strand
AGAAGAGGGTGTGTTGAAATGGTTTGGACATATGGAACGAATGAGTGAGGAGAGGCTGACAAAGAAGATATATGTTTTAGAGGTGGAGGGAACAAGGAGAAGCGGGACCAAATTGGAGGTGGAAGGATGGAGTGAAAGGGATTTTGAGCGGTCGGGGCCTGAACATGCAGGAGGATAAAAAGCGTGCACGGAATAGATTGAAATGGAACAATGTGGTATACTGGGGTCGACGTGTTGTCAATGGACTGAACCAGGGCATGTAAAACATATAGGGTAAACCAAGGAAAGGTCTGTGGGGCCTGGATGTAGATAGGGAGCTGTGGTTCCGGTGCATTACCCATGACATCTAGAGAGTGAGTGTGAGCGAATGTGGCCTTTTTAGTCTGTTTCCTGGCGCTGCCTCGCTGACGCAGTTGGTTTCGAGGCTATCTCCTGTGGGGCGGGGTGGCATCAGGAATTTCTGAAGGAGAGTAGGTATGAATATGTACATATGTATATATGCATATGCATGTGTATGTATATATATATGTATGTATATATTGGTATGTATATGTATGTATTGTGCATGTATGTGCATGTATGTACATCTGTGTGTAAATGAGTGGATGTGTCTTTGTCCGTTTCCTGGCGCTACCTCGCTGACGCGGGAAACAGCGATCAAGTACAATAAATGATAAATGAAAATATATAACAGGAGCACAATTTAAGTTAGGTGATATTACGTAACGTGTGAGTGTCCGCCCATCTTACTGATCCCTTACACGACAATGTGGGATTGGGAGGGAGTGCGTCTCGAAACTTAGTTAACACTAAATATAACCACAGTTCATATTAATGTTTTTTTATACGTATCAGATTTTTAACAATACTTCACTACATTTCTGTTCAGAATATTTCTTGTGTTTTACAAACTTATATCACCAGAAGGGGGCACGCCAGACAACATAGAGTATATAAACAGGAAAAGACACAGAGGGCATGATGAGGAACCGAAAGGTGACATAGTTTTGTTTGTGACCAATCTTAAGCTGAGGTTTCGTTACCAAGTATCTTTTAAGTCTCTTTCACAAGTCAGGTCTTTCACTGATAGATTATATTTGAAATACTAATGATAGATGTTTTTTAAAAGGAACTCACAATTGAAAAAAAAAAAAATCCTTAATACTTCCTTCCAGAATACATTATGTATTCAAAACAGTGGAAAAGTTTCGCCAATCAATCTGGTGGTTTAAGAAGACTTTAGGTTAAGAGAAGGCATTATTGTGCTGACCACACCTGACGCTGTATCCATGTTGGCTAATCCGTGTTTGCACCTCCCTCCCCGTCTGCCCGATATAAAAACCTATTACAACCTTTACATGGAATTCTGTATACACTACCAGTCACATCACGTTGGATAAGTCTTTTTTTATCGTGCTGTTGTATGTCAAAGCTATCCGGACATCAGGCTTTCTAGGAACTGCGACAATATCAATGAAACGGTCATGTTTCTACTGATTTCTCTGAGCTGTGTAATATCATACTGTATTTTCTTTTCTCTTTTTGGCGATGTTATGACACGGGTTTATGACCTTTACTTGGTATTGGAGCATTTTGCCTGTGTTTGGTATAATTTTCATTCCGTCATCAAATAACTCAAGGTCTACGGTCTCACGAACTCAAAGAAATTGATACAGGTCTCATAACATTTAATATGATGATGAGAATATAGATGAGCATAAGGTGGGATGCTTTAGGGTCGTATGTGTCACTTAGGGTAGCGTCGAGGGAGGTGGAGAGAGAGAGTGGTCCATGTTATCACTTTTACCCCTCACGTGGATTTTATCCTGTTGATGTGATCATTGTTTTGCTCGTCACGTGCAAGTTAGTCCCTGACATACGAGTATGTCCCACAGACACGACCTGCCATTCCTCATTACTGAAGTGTTCATGAGAACTCAAGATAAAGATGGCATTTCGCTAAAGGTCCAAATTGCAAGGCAGTTCTTCGCGCAAAGGTCTGAGAAAATTCCATGACCGAGTTCATTAAAATTTCTTGCATAATTATCCTAATAGTAGGCAAGTGTTTTAGCCAGGGTCATTAGCATGTCCACGACTGCCAGTTACGATAACACGTGCCTGCATTATTATTACTCTGAGTTATGGCTTAGTTAGAGACTCAGACCCAGAGCTCATTAAGGTCCTGATTAATAGGCCAGGTGTGGTGTCCTGTCCCCTGGTGAGGTATCCTACCTCCTGGTTTGTGTCCTGCCACCTGGTGAGGAATCCTACCACCTAGTGTGGTGTTCTTCCACCTGGTGAGGAGTCCTACCCTCTGGTGTGGTGCACCTGGTGTGGTTTCCTGTCCTTTGATGTAGTCTCCTACCACCTGGTGTAGTGTCTTAGCCTCTGGTGTGGTGTCCTACCTCCTGGTGAGGTGTCCGGCCCCTGGCGTCGTGTCCTGCCCCTGGAGAGGTGTCCTACCACCTGGTATGGTAAACCTACTTTGGTGTCCTGCCCCTTAATGTGGTGTCTTGCCCCCTGGTGTGGTGCACCTACTGTTGTGTCCTGACCCCTGGTGTGGTGCACCTGGTACGGTGTCCTACCCCTGGTGTGGTGGTCCTTGTGTGGCGTCTGGCCCCCGGTGTGGTGCACCTTATGTGATATCCTTCCCACTAATGAGATGCACCTGATGTGGTGTTCTACCCCTGGTGTGGTACCTTTCCCCTTGGTATGGTGCATCTACTGTGGTGTCCTGGCCCCATGGTGTGTTACACCTGGCATGGCGTCTTACCTCTAGTGTGTTGTCCTGTCCCTTGGTGTGGTGCGCTAAGGGTGATGTCCTACCCTCTGTGTGGTACACCTGGCGTGTTGCACTTGATGTGATGTCCTGCCCTTGGTTTGATGCACCTGGTGTGGTATCTCCACCTCCCCTCCCCCCCCCATGGTGCTGTGTTTTACCCCGGCTGTGGTGTCCTGCTCCCTTATATGGTACACCTAGTGTGGTGCCCTACCCTTTAGTGTGGTGAGACTGGCGTGTTGCACCTGATGTGGTATCCTGTTCTTGGTTTGATGCACCTAGTGTGGTGCCCTACCTCCTGGTGTGGATCACCTGATGTGGTGTCCAGCGTTCGCCCTCCTGGTGTGGTTTCTTGATCCCTGAGGTGCTACACCTGGTGTGGTGACCAACCTTCGCACCTTGTGTGGGTACAGAGTGTTCAGCTCCTCTCAGGTGTAGGATATATAGCGCAGTATACCATAAATGCTGTGTATTTCCCTCCGGTGAAAGATGTCACTCTCAGACCCTGTGTATCTGTGTAACGTGTCGTGTATCCTGGTCAAGGGTATGGTGTATTTCAGGTGTATGTCAGCCCAGTGTAGGTCGTGATGGTGGCAGAGTGATGGGGTGTCGCTAACAGGCTACACTGACGGGGTGCGTGAAGGAACCGGGCGCTGGTCTATTGTCGTGGGGCAGCCATTGTGTTGAGGTATCCTCATGGTCATGGCCTGGTGGGGCCGGGGCCGATCTCCCATTCCATTAGCACAAATTAAATATAATCTTCCTCGTCAGGAGCCTGGCGGAATGTACGCGGACCCTAGGGTTTTATTGAGGGCATTGTGGCCGCCGCAGCCCCGAGCACTGACGGATGATGGAGGCAGGGCTGGTGGGAGCAGGTCACCATGTAGATACGTGGGCGGGCGACAGTGGTTTCACCAGGGGCTTAAAGGGTGATGAACAACACTCCAGGTGCCACCTGGTGGAGAGAAACGTTTGCAGGAGGAGACAACGAAGGAATTCGGACGAGACAACAAGTGAGGCAACAGGCATAGAGGAGAGTGGTGAAAAGCTTGGGCGACTGCATCCTGAGACTGGAGTGGGGGCACTAGGATGACCCCAGTGCGTAAGGCAAGGCGTAGACACTAGCAAGGTCGCTGTGTACCCAAGGGAAAGCTACGCTCTCACTCATCGCAGTCCCTCCTCCCTAACCCTCTCATGATGACAGTAATACAGTGGAATCAGCAGACACCTGGGCCGGGGAGGTGGTCTAATCAGTCCTTCACATGACCCCTCCCCGTAGCGTGGGACCCCTCCCCCCCGCCCACCCGCTGCTCTTGTATGTGGGAAGCGACGCAGAGGGATTACTGGTGGTGGTGGTGGCGTGTTGTACTGGGGGGCAGTACCTCCTCACACCATGTTCTGGAGCAGTACCTCTCCACATCTTATGCTGAGGCAGTAGCTACCTTCTGCCCCCAGGAACCGGGAGCAGTACCACTCCATACACTGTACTGGGGGTATTAGCTCCTCTCACCAAGTACTGGGGTCAGTACCTCGCCACACCATGCACTGGGGGCAGGAACTCCACACACTGTGTACTGGGGTAGTAGCTTTCCACATTGTATACTGGGGGCATAGCTCCCCTCACCGTGTACTTGGGCAGTAGCTCCCCAGACCATGTACTGGGAGTAACAACTCCCCACACTGTGTGCTGTGACAGCAGCGCCCCACTGCCCCAGCACTGCGTGGTGGGCGCAGCGCCTCACCACGGCCCCCGCACCGTGTGGTGGGGGCAGCAGCAGCTCCCCACGACTCCCTCAGCGTGTGGCACGGTTCAGGCTACTGCAGATGGCACATCCTCCTGGAAGATGGTAATCCACATGGTTATCGTCCGGTGTCAGGCGAATCTGCGTGTCCTGAATCACATGAAATCCAAATCTCTTTTATTTTTCCGGTAGAGAGAATAAGATGGCGAATTTATATGAGGATTGAACGCCTGGTCAAATAACGAAGTCATACTAAATCTGCGGCCGGTGTCATTCCCATAGGATCGATTTAGTGCCTGGAATTCCAAGCACACGAAGGCTGCTGGAAGGTGACCAGGGCCTGGAAAGGCTGTAGATGAAATCTGAGGTTACTGTGAGACGAATGTAGCATGAGGCAGTGTCAAGTCTTTGGGTTAAGACTGAAATTTTCTTTGCAGGACCTGATCTAGGTGGACGTAGAGGGTGCTTCCAGGAGAGCGAGGGCTTCCAGGTGGTCAACCATTGCCCAGTAAGTGTCTGTAGAGAGTCTTGGTAACTTAATGAATGGAAGTGTATGTCTGCTAGGTCGTGTTGTCATGGTGTCAGAATGGTCGTATGTGGAAAACATGAGAGTGAAGACGTGCTAAGCCAAAGGCATCTGACTGCATAAAAGCTGGAATTGACATGCTTCTCATTGATGGTAGTCAGGTGTATGTGGTGGACATTTGTACAGATGTTACCCCCAGAGGCATAAGCAAAACACATTTGTGTGTAGAGTATACATGTGTTACCCACAGTGGCACCAGTGAGGGTTAGGTGTATGTGGGGTAGAGAGGGTTGTACTCCTCAAGAGTGAGTAAGGTAGCATGGCTCAGGATGCAGTGGGTGAGGGAGGTGGTCCACTCCATTAGACTTCCAGGCTTCACCTCTGACCACCGTAGTTGTTGTACCTGATGCAGTGTTGAGCTTTCGTGGACTTCTCAAAGATCTAATTCTACGAGGTTAACACGTTGGGCAAAGTCGGCTATGGCGTCATCTTAGAACTTCTTTGTCATACACTGTGACCCTAGATCTTCCAAACGGGGACGATAGAAATCTTTGACAACGGCAAACGTCATCGAGAGAGTTAGAGACGAAAAAATGGAATTGTCAAGGGAAGAGAAAGAAGCCCCTCTCCTGAAGAACACCTTATATGTCTTGGATATGAAGAGTGTGTGGCACACAGCCTTGAAGAAGACATGTTACCGTTGACATAAGATGAAAAATTCGAGTCAGAAAATGGAACTGTACCTCCTGACACTCCAGCGGCTGAGAAAGTTATATACATGGCCACGACTGATTCCACGCTTGGCGCAAGATTTAACGAATCTGGCACCGAGGCCATGGTCTTGGCGGCCGAGAGTTACGCTCGGAACCTGTCAGGGATGAAAGTTGTATCTATTCTAGTTTAGACCCGGGGTTCACATGATGGATCCTGGTCTCGTAACCGGACGGGAAAGAATTTTGGCTGGACTGACTTTATGTGCTTCAGACAGCTTGTGATTCGAGGCAGCCCTCTGGTGCCGAGCCTGAGCAACTTGCCGATACCTCAGACAGTCATAGACGCTCATGGACGATGGTAGCAACACTTCCAAGTGATATCCCAAACTACACTGGCCGCGTATGAACATTTTGGCTTGACATGTTAACGTGGCACATGAAGGGTAACCAACATACCCGTTACACAGGCACCTTCTGTGGTTAGAAACATCCTGACACCCCGATGATTAAGTTGGTTAACAGCCGTGATTTTAACAGACGCCACACTTCAAGTTCTTATTTTGAAGTAAAAAATATAACTAAACTAATTAAATGAAAACTATCATCCAAAGGTTCATTTCCATAATGTGTAAGATATAAAACCCTATCTTATGCAAGCCGGTGTTTGTAAAGCTTCGAATGCAGGAATAACTGGCACTCATCACATATCGGGGATACATATCTGTTGTATGTATCCTGGATACGAGGTCGTCTTATGTATCCGGGATACACACTCATCGCATATCCTGGTAACACTTAATCAATGCATCGGCTGTAAGTTGTCATCGTTGGTACCGACTGGTGGGGCCCCTTCCGTATATAGGGTAGCAACACTTAGTTCTATTTACAGGTAAAAAAAAATTACTGTGTTTGGTCGCCAACACTTGAGTGTTTTTTTGCTATTACTTACACTGCGTATTCGTTAGTAGCACTTATTCTGTGTGTTAGTAGCACTTACTGTATGTATTAGTTAGCAGCACTTACTGCGTGTGTTAGTTTGTAGCACTTACTACGTGTGTTGGTTTGTAGCGCTTACTCTGTGTTGGTTAGTTTCACTTAACACTTAGTTAGTAGCTCTTACTGTGCGAATAAGTTAGTTACACTTTCCGTGTGTGTTAATTAGTAGCACTACTGTGTGTATCATTTAGTAGCACTTACTTTGTATGTTGGTTAGTAGCACTTAGCACTTAGATAGTAGCTCTTATTGTGTGTGTTGGTTAGTCGCACTTAACACTTAGAAAGTAGCACTTACTGTGTGGGTTGGTTAGTAGCACTTAGCACTTAGTAGCACTTACTGTGTGTTGGTTAGTAGCACTTACTGTGTGTATCATACAGTAGCACTTACTGTGTGCGTTGGTTGGTAGCATTTACTGTGCGTGTTGGTTAGTAGCACTTAACACTTAGTAGCACTTACTGTGAGTATCATTTAATAGCACTTACTGTGTATGTTGGTTAGTAGTACTTAGCTAGTAGCACTTATTGTGTGTGTTGGTTAGTAGCACTTAGCACTTAGTTAGTAGCACTTACTGTGTGTATCATATGGTAGCACTTACTGTGTGCGTTAGTTAGTAGCATTTACTGTGTGTGTTGGTTAGTAGCTCTTAACACTTAGTTAGTAGCACTTACTGTGTGTATCATTTAGTAGCACTTACTGTGTGTGTTGGTTAGTAGCACTTAGCTAATAGCACTTACTGTGTGTGTTGGTTAGTAGCACTTAACTCTTAGATAGCAGCACTTACTGTGTGTATCATTTAGCAACACTTACTGTGTGTGTTGGTTAGTAGCACCTAGCTAATAGCACTTACTGTGTGTGTTGGTTAGTAGCACTTAACACTTAGTAGCATTTACTGTGTGGGTTGGTTAGTAGCTCTTAGCACTTAGTCAGTAGCACTTACTGTGTGTGTGTTGGTTAGTAGCACGTAGTTTGTAGCACTTACTGTGTGGGTTGGTTAGTAGCACTTAGCTAGTAGCACTCACTGTGTGTGTTGGCTAGTAACACTTAGCACTTAGTTAGTAGCACTTACTCTGTGGGTTGGTTAGTAGCACCTAGCACTTAGAAGCCCTTACTGTGTGGGTTGGTTAGTAGCACTTAGCACTTAGTAGTATTTACTGTGTGTGTGTGTGTTGGTAAGTAGCACTTAGCACTTAGTAGCTCTTACTGGGTGGGTCGGTTTGTTGCGCTTAACACTTAGTAACACTTACTGTGAGCATCATTTAGTAGCACTTACTGTGTGGGTCGGTTTGTAGCACTTAACGCTTGGTTAGTAGCACTTACTGTGTGAGTAAGATTTCTTTGGTCACCGTCTGACCACCAAAGAATTTCGTTTAGGTCTCTTTGCAATATTCTGCAGGGTTATGTATGTTTCTGTTTCGATTAACAAATCATTTACATATATCACAAACAACAGTGGACCCAACGCTAAGCTCTTAGGGACTCCACTCCTCACCTCCTTCCAGCATGAGAAGGTTCCTCTGACGTGCGGATTCTGGTCCCTCCCAGTTATATGGCCGTCGGTCCATTACGTAATGTTCCTCTGACACCAGATTATTATCTGAGTTCATCGTCAGTCGTCTGCATTGGACTGCATCAATGGCCATCTGGGTTTCCACCCATTTTCCCAAAATCTCTTTCTTTCTTTCTCACCGAATTCCAAAAGATTTGTCACGTCAGATATATTCTTTCAGAATCCATGACGTCCAATCAAGCAGCTCGTGACAGTAAATAAATCCGCCTTACGCTTTCTTAGTATCTTCAGTATCTTGCCAGCCATGATCGTGAGCGATGCTTGTCTATACTTCAGGGCTACTTCTCTCTCTCCTTTTATATACATTGGCACTACCCTGGCTCTATTCTAAATCAGCTGCTACTCTTTCTTTACGTTTTCAAGTGGAGGAATAGCCAATGGCCAGTTACCACTTCAGCGCATTTGTTCTAAACTGATGAGACAGGTTTTTGGTCTCGTTCTTCCTAAGCTCGGACTCTATTCTTACACCAAGCGCAGAGGGACAACATGCAGATAAACACACATCATAGAATGAAAAATCTAAAGGCAAGAGAACATGAGTATCATCACATCGTAAAGCATGAAGACAATTTTGATGAAAGGAAAAAATCCAACAATAGACGACTGCGTTTTTTAGGGATTTAGATTTGTTTTCTAGGAAACGTTCGTTGCTGCTCCTGCAAGACCGCACTTCTCTTCGTCTATATATCATCCTTCTGGTTTACAGTGCACCTCCAGCCACAATGGTCCATCCGTTGTATGGGAAAGCTGCCAGTAAGTAAACTGTTACCGAAGAAATGAATAAATCCCATAAAAATGCCCAGTGTGGGGCAGCGTGTGCGGAAGACGCGCAGACAGAAGGTGAAAGAGACTGAAACCGAGTAGATCTTCCGAGAGCTTCTTATGGATGAGAAGCAAGACGGAAAGAATAGACTATTTATAGCAAGACGGAATTTATAGTTTCAATATTTACTCTATATGTTTAATAATGTTCAAGGGTGGCTATATACCTTGCTGCTCTGGCCTCTTCGAGAGCCTCCACACTGCCAGCGGATAAATTTCTTTGTTTTCCAGGGTATCTCTCCTTTCCCTGGTTGGTCCACGGTATCTCCCCTATCCATGACTGGTCCAAGGTGTCTCTCTCCCTGGCTTTAGACACACTTATAAACTCTGTGTTCATCTCCTCACATACGTCGTTTGTATCAGGAACATTACCATCAGAGATCATTAATCTAATAATATCATCTTTTGCTGTTACTTTGTCTTTTTGAATCCATGGCACACTTCAGGTCCCGCTGACCTTATTATGTTTCTCTCGTGCCTCACTCGTTCCTCCCTTCTTGTCCTGATGTACTCGTCTCCGATTCTCTCGTATCTTTCGAGTGCAGCCCCACTTCTGTTTCTTCTGTATAGATCTTCCATAATGTGTCTGTGTTCTCTTTCTTGACCAGATCTAGTAAACCTCTTTTATTGCATCCACTGATCCTCTCTCTCTCTCTCTTCTTCCTCCTCGTAGTACACATCTCTCTACACCATCGTTGTACATTTCACAGAACGTGTAAAGATACTTATGTATTCCCAGCGTTAAGAATTCGGTTACCAAAACTAACTCCGTGATCTAAGTCATCAGGATGTCATCATTTCCAGCCTTATATTTCCTCCTATTTTGCCTCATCTCCTCTTTGCCTTTAAGCACTTCCTTCCCTGCGTGATCCATCATCAATTCAGAAGGATCATGGGTAATGTACATTTATGTAATGATTATTTGTACTGTACGGGAAGGGGGTTTTACACTCGTGAGGCCCCCTCATCTCTTGAACATCCTCTACTGTCATACAAGTTCTTAAATTTACTGTATGCACGGACCATGTCTTCCAGTCATTCAATGCCATTCGTCCATCACTCTTGTACTATGAAAGTACTTCTTTACATCATTTTTTCCTTAGTTTTTTTGATTTAACATGATGATCTCTAGAAGAAGTGTTCGCTGTCCACGTCATCGATCTGTTTTCAAAACTCAAAGGTTGTGAACAGGTTACCCCTGACTAATCTCTCCTCCAAGGTGGGCAATTTAAAGCCTTTAGCCTTTCCCTGTAACTCAGTTTTCCTGTTTCTAGTACCATCTTTATTGTCCTCCTGTGGACTTTCTTTCTTAGCTCTTTGTGCTTTTCTATGTGTGTTTTGTGTGTCTTAAGATCAGTGTCTTTCTGAGCCTTATAAACATATCAGATAATGTATGTCTGTGTATTTCCACATTTGCACATTTGTATATCTACGTGTGTCCATGTGATGTGTATTTGTTTGTATACATTTTTCGTACGCAGAAGAAGAGTGCACAAAAACTGCTTAGATCGGCCGCCGCTACAGTCCACAGACTGTTGAAAAGACTGTAGCACTGAAGATTGTCCCTCAGTTGACAGGATTGAGGGGACAACACGAGGAGTTCGACCAGGGAAACCTTCCGTTTCATCAATCCATTTTTCTCTTTTCATCCACAGAACAAGTCTCCAGCACTGGTCAGCTTGTATAACTTAGCATGAACACAGATAAAATATATGTCTTTCATCTTATGCTGATGTCGGTCTTCACTAGGAAATGGGACTTAAGCGATCTCTCTGTGTCGACCTTCATCGATAATCCCACTTTTGTTGTAGACTTTGTCTTCGTCCTCACGATCCCTGTGGCTATTGGAGAGTTCCCTTCCTGCCAAGATGGCCACAGGGGCCACACGCCTCAGGTGTGTACCACAGTTCACGGACACTACAACTGGCCTGATGCTTTCACACGTCGTGTGTACTAGGAGGAAAAGGGAAAGTCCAGCTTACCATACAAAGCCTCGAGTGTAGTTTTTTCCCGTATATATAGTAGTCGATCCACCTTGTGGGGCATTAGGTGAACGTTGTCTCTCCGGCAGGGGTAGTGAGCCGTCCCTGGGGAAGCGAGGCGAAGGGTTGCCTGACGCCTCACCCACTTGCTCCTGGCAACGGTGGCGCCGCGGGACGGGAGGCAGCATGACGGAGGAAGCCACCGCACGCCACCCTGAGCCACGCCTCGACGGGTGAGACACACACACCACCTAACACAACACGACAACATTTTGCTGTTTATCCATCCATAAGATGAATGACCTACTTCCCTCCCCCTCACCCAGCTGACTGAGTACCTGCTTCACTTGACTGGTACTAAGTGTATTTTCCTGGTACTTGTGGCAGTTGACTTCTACCTGTTTCAACTGGTTTGTTCTCTAGGCAGTTGATTCTTGTATCAGGTGATTCACGTGAGGTGGAGCGTCGTTAAGAGAATGTTAGTCAGTAACAACTACCACGGAGAAATGTAGACTAAGGGGATGACGTGTGTAAACAGAGGTACAGCACAGTAGAATGAAAATATAAGGAGATTAGTTGGGAAGACAAAGTTTGGAAAGAGAATCAAAGTTTATCATAATCTGTGATGAAGTGTGAGGGTTGATGTAAAAGATAAAAATGTATGTGGCTGTAAATATGATAGAAATTATTTAACACATTGATAATTGTGTGAAATTAGATTGTAATAATAATAATAATAATAATAATAGTAATGATAATAACAATAATAACTAATAATAATAACAATAATGATAATAATAGTAATAATGATAATAATAATGATAATAATGATAACAATAATACAATTTCTTCATACCTCTTCGCCATATCCCTCGCCAGCGAAGTAGCGGCAGGAACAGAAGAATAATGGCCTCATTTGCTCACATCCCTCTTTAGCTGCCATATATTAATGCGCCAAAACTCGAGCTATCCATTACAATGAAGCCATGCAATTTTTTCCGTAGTTTTCCCTGACTGCTGCATATGCCCTGGTTCAACCCAATGACAGCACATCGCTCCCCATCTACCACATCGAACTACTTCACTATATCCCACACACGCATCTCACCCCTTTGAATGCTCAGGCCACCATACTTGAAAGCCTCTTTCACTCCATTCTTCCACCTCCACCTCAGTCTCCACCTCTCCTTTCCTCTCTCAGTTTCTGACAGGGAAATCCTGTTAATCAGTGTTTCTTCGCTCATCCTCCCCATATTTACGAACCATTTCAGCACACCTTGGTCTGCTCTTTCAATCAAACTGCACTTACAAACACACCTCGCTCTCTCATTGCCATTTCTTACTAGATGAACTCGTTTCGCACCTCATACAGTTCTCAGGTTTATCATTTCTAGCACATCCACTCTCTCTTGTCCTCCTGCATTAATGGCCCAAGAAACACATTCGTATAACACTGTAAGGACCACTGTGCCTTAAAGCACACTGCTTTTTGCCCTAACAGGCACTGACGTCTCCTTCTACGCATTCCTCAGTGCATCGTCCCCTGTGACTCACTGCAACTTGCATGATTCCATTCGATGCCACGCCCTCTCCCAGGTACTTAAAGCACTCCCCTTTTACAGCGTTCACGTTCATACCTTCCTGTCTCGCCTACTACTACACCTCATTACCTTGATATTTCTCACAATAACTCCCTTTTTCACACTCACACTCCCAAATTCAGACACCAGTTTCTGGGGTTTCTCTTTCGAGTTTGCCACTAGAGGCGTGTCATCTGCAAAGAGCAATAGATTCCCTTCTCCCGCCCCCAGCATACTGTTAACTCTCCCCTCGCTTCAAGACCTTCGCACTGCACCTCCCTCACCATCCCGTTCATGAACAAATTAAACAACCAAGGCGACAGTACGCACCCTTGATGTAGACCCACCTTCACCTAGAACCACTCACTGTCCTCCCGTCCTCCTCGGACACACACCTGACTCTCCCGATAAATATTCCTCACTGCTTCTGATACCTCTCCTAGCGCCACCATATATTCATATCAGCTTCCACAAGGTCTCTCATCAACCTTCTGATACACTATTTCCAAGTCTATAAATTGCACATGTAGATCTCTCTCTTTATTCGCGTACCTATCATACAAGTTTTTCAAAGTATACACCTGGTCCACACTTCCTCTACAATTGCTGAAACCAATTTGCTTTTCCTCTGTCTGAATCTTTGTGCAATGACCACTCAGTCATACAACTCACCAGGTATACTCAACAGGCATATACATCTGTAAGTCGAGGATTCACTTTTGCCCCTCTTCCTCATATGAAAGGGCTTTAGTCATGCATTCTGCCAGTATTCAGGCCCCTCACCTTGGGCTACACATTCGTTGAAAATCTATATTAACACTGTCACGCTCTTATGAAACTCAACTGCAGCCCTATACACTGTTGCTACTCTGCAACACTTTATCTTACGTAAGACTTTCTCTAACTTGCCTCTGCACCAAACCATTCGCCATGACTCTCAGACTCCTCATATCGCCTCGTACCAAGCACACCCTGTCCCTGAAGATATTCAACACTCCTTCAAAATACTGACTCCATCACTTTTTCACCTCTTCTGTGCCTGTTGTCAGTTCCTCACCTCCCAACCTCACTGACCCCACCTCTTCCTCATTTCCCTTGACGTTCAGAAATACTGTCTCAACTCATCTTTCATTTGGCCTTTTTTGTTCAGCTCCTGTACCATTGCCTTAACTTTCCGCTGCTTTCCTTTATACGCTCCCCTCCTTCCCCCTAATCATTCGCATTCCTGCACAACAAATACCGTCCACACACATTTCTTTTCTATTTCATCAGCAACTTAACTTTCACATCATATAACTTACCGCGCTTTTTCATACGTCAACATTCCACAGACGTGTAATTTCTGTTATATATTCATATCCCAACTTAGCAACATATGCGAATGTCGGTATCGCGCAATGCAGCTCATTATCAGTATCACTGATAAATATGAGAAAGAGAACCGGTCCCAAGACTGATCCCTGTGGCACACCACTTGTCACGTCTACCATTCTGAGGCTTGACCATTAATCACTAATCTTAGTTTACTTCCAGTCAGCCACGTTTCTATCCACCATAGTACAACCCCTTTATACCATGTGAGTTAGCTTTCGTTAGTAATCTTCCATGTGCACCTTTATCGAATGCTTTTTGAAAATCTGTTTAGAGGACGTCAACTGCTTTACTTTCATCATACATGTTGATTATGCCATAAAAGAAATGAAGTAGATTTGTCAGACATGAACGATTTCGTTGAAAACCGTGCCGGATATCGTTTATTAAGTGGGTGCCTTCTGAATGTTTTACAATTTTGTCCCGAAAAATGGTTGTCGTACGTTTACCAACTACAGCCGCACTATTTGGACTATAATATCCGGGAAGTCATTTATTACCATTATAAACATACGTATTACGTTGGCAAATTTCCGTGAATCTGGAACATTTCCTGCAGAAAGAGACTCATCATAAAGACCATCCAAGGGTTTAACTATTTAATGTTTGCGTCTTGCAAAGTCCTCGGATAAAGCTTATCTGGGCCTGGCGTTTTATTTACTTTTATTCCGTTTGCTGCTGTTAGAATATCTTTATCTTATGCGTCAATGTGTTGCAAAACGTTTCCTTCTCTTAACAATAGAATTAGATTCGGGACATGAGTTGTGTTTTCATCTGTTAATACAAACACAGAAAAAGAAAATGCAGTCTTTGCCACATCTTCGTTGCCTTGAACCAAATCACCATTTTGCATAGTAAATAAACCAACTGACTGGGTAATGACTCCCTTACATAACTATGAAACTCCTTAGGCTTTCTAGTGCCATTCTCAGTAATAAACCTGCCTCATTCCCAGTCTCCCTGACCTTACCTATGCTCTCATGTTGCCTCTCTGCCTTTATCACCTACTTGTACCTGTGACGTGACGTGACATCAAACTGTCCCATTCTGACCTCTCCTCCACCAGCCTCGATTCCAACCGGCGCCAGATGACCCACCCCAACAGGGACCTCACCACCCTAAATCCATGTACCTTCGAAGCGGCTTCTGCCTCCCGTAAAGTGACCATGAGCTGCCGTCTTTCCTTCGTGTTCCCTATCATCATGAATCGCTCTTGTGTGTTCCCTGTGTTCAAGTACCTAACTAGTTTATGTCTATCAAAAAAAGCTTAACATTTTTTGTCTAACCCTTTGCCAAGGCGGGCTCTCCCCATTATATTCAAATGGAGTCTATCCTTAGCAATGAGGCTTCTATCTCGGGTGAAATGATCCTATAAACCTATACAAAAGACGGTTACCTCACTTCTTTAGAGGGCCTCAGTTCTTCTGTTTATCCTCAGCATTCTGTTGAGGGTATTGGAATTTACGTCATATCTGTCGAGCCGTCCCGATATAACCAACTTCCTACGGCTCTCCATAAATCTCCAGATGAGATCCTTATATTGTCCAAAAATTTCTTCAGTAAGACCTGGCACTATTGAGCATCACTGAAATAAACCCCCTCACCCTTGCTTCTCTATTCCCTCTAATCTTAACACTCAGACATCACGTAACCCGTCATAATGCAAGGATATACCTCCCTCTCTACTCTCGATGGAAAAGTCATCTCGCTTTTGTAATACATGATCTTCAAGCCAAAAAGCCATCAGAGTACAATACTTTACACCCGTAACCCTGAAACTGGGCGCAAAAAGGAATCCGACACGGATTCAAGTCAGTCCAAATGGAAATCAACCCAGCATCTGTTCCAGTCCTCTACAGGCTTTTAAAATTTTTCCTCTCGTCTACAACCTTCTGTCCAGTTCATGAAAATTTGAAAACGTTCGAGCCGTGTAAAGAGGCGGATCCCTCGACGTCTGAGACTGCAGACTCACTACCCTCGTCCTAGTCATCTGTACATCACGTAGCTCTACCCTCACCCTAGTCATCCGTACATCACTCCTTCCCTGCAAGTACCGGTCAAACGCCTTTCTCTTCTCTTTCACTAGCAACTTTACTTCAACCCACCTTTCTCATGCCACATGCAACTCTTGCACATGCCATCACTGCTTCCCTAAATACCTCCCATTCCTCACCCACTCCCCTCGCTTCATTTAGTCTCACCCTTTGCCATTTTGCACTCAGTCTCTCTTGGTATTTCATCATACAAGTTTCCTTTCCAATCTCACTTACTCTCACCACTCTCTTCTCCCTGACATTCTTTCCTCTCCCTTGCCGTATAACTTGCTCTGTAGAACACATACGTGTGTGTATGTGATCAGACTGAGTGAAGAAGTTTTGTCTCCTACAATATTCAGAAAAATACAGACACGCATACAGTGTTCAGACTAGGTTTGCACATTTGCTACAGGTAAGGGAACAGCGAGAGTCAGCAGTTTTAACGACTTGTGTTCCGCTTGAGGAATGACGAACCCTAACGGTGCAGACCTCACTGAATACTTTACAGCATTATTCATGAAAGTTATACACTCTCTACACTCATTCACGTTGAGCTAAGTGCTCCCACGTTCGGTTTTCTCTAGACTCGCTGATTTTTCGTTACAAGAGCACTCGCGCCAACATATGGCCCCTTGACATACAAGATGAGCTAATTTTTCCAAGCTCGCTCGCCCTTAAGGCTGCTAATATATCATAACAAGGCACAGAGCAGCGCCTTATGCTCTCGACGCTGAGCATCTAAATGCCCTTGCAACAGTCAGTCACCAGCCAGCGTCCACCATGGGCAGTCAGGAGTGAGTCTCCACCAAGGGCAAGCGTTCCACCTCCAACTCTTCCCGACTTACACAAGTCCTACTGTATTCCACGAACTTGTTGAGACACAAATTCTATTTTTGTTAAGAAGATTTTTGGAAGTATATCCTCGACTGCCAGCCTTACACACACACACACACACACATAGATATGAATATATATATGAAGGGAGAGTGTAAGCCAGGTCACTGTTGGAGCCACTGTTTTCTTATGCAAATCTTTTTTTTAGCTTACAGTCGAGGAAAAAGTTTATATTTTCTTACAAATCTGTGTGTGTGTGTGTGTGTGTGTGTGTGTGTGTGTGTGTATATGTGAGCGTGTCTGTCTGCCTGTCTGTGTCTGTGTGTGTTTGTGTAGTGAGTGTGTCTGTGTGTCTGTGTAATGTGTGTGTGTGTGTGTGTGTGTGTGTGTGTGTGTGTGTGTGTGTGTGTGTGTGTGTGTATCTGTGTGTGTGTGTGT
>JAUUDW010020275.1:0-13426 GCA_032361385.1 Panulirus guttatus | reverse complement strand
AACTCTGTTGGATTTTGATCAAACCTGTTTGGATTATACTCTGGTAATATTACACAACAGGGGCACTTATGTTGCTTCAGCATAGCTTTTCCTATTCATTGTGATGTGAACATCAACATTATGTCCATGAATTTCTTTTTTTCTTTGATTCTGTCAGTAGTGTCATTATTGTCGTAATTGGTTGTATTGTTGTTTGTTTTGTTTGTACTTTTCATTAATTTAACATCATAAGGTATCTTGATGAATGATATCTCTTACAGCAAAGGTACCTCACCGGCTGACCTTGTTTTATGTATGTAATGATGTTGTACAAAATGCCCGGCGTAAGAAGATCTTGGACATAGTGCAGCACTTTGCCACAGCCATCAAAGAAGCTGCTCCTTTAGTCAGGTGAGTTGCTTTATTGAATACATAGTATCTGGAGAAGGGTTTTTTAGGTGTTTTCTTATATTATTGTTAGGCAAACTCTGTCCATTCCAACTTTTTAAGTCATCTGAAAGGTTAAGCAATAAAAGTTTTAGCCACAGGTTGAATGACATCTGGTGAGAGTGGAACAGAAGACAAATATAATCATAAATTCACATAAATTTAGCATTATATTGATGTTGCTTAACCATATATAATTTGGTTTTGCAGAATAGTATTATTTAAACATAAGTGGCAAATCTTTGGTTGTAGTTGCTGAAGAAAATACTGCATAAGATGGAGTGTTAATTTTTTGCATTTCAGGTTCCCTTCAGCAAAAATCACATCCCATTTGTGATCTGATGCAGTATTTGACACTATACAGTCCTTCTAAGATCTCATTTTTTCTTTTAATTTTTATTGTCAACATTACTTTAACTTTTATAATCCTGTTTTTGTACTTTCATACAAATATTTTTTACCCTATTTTTGCCACTAAGGGATCTTTTTTGTGACACACTTTTTTACTTAGTGCAAGCAATAGCATTTCTCTTATTTGATAAACAAGAGAGTATGCACTTGTTTATTGGGCTATATACTGTGGATTTTCCATGTAATCTGTTGCGATAAACAAAAGCTGGATGGTAGCACATCCATAGCTAGATGTTTAGGCCCAAAAGAGAATTTCCCTGACACAAAACCTATATATCTTTTATATATCTTTTATCTGCTGCACATTTTAGAATTGCTTCTTTTTCCTTCTTCTCCTTAGTTTATTTTTTTATAACACACTATAAGTCAGTAACATATCTCTCCTTTATGTGTTTTACCATGATTTTTCATAAATTGTTATTCCTCATTGATATGTAAAGCTTTTCCCTTTTTGATGAATTTTGCATGATGTAAAGTTTCCTCTTAGACTTTTTCATAGTATTGTAAAATTTCATCCATGTGAATGAAGAGGGCTAAGAATTAACTTGTTTATAAGTTTATAATAAATTTCAACAGAGATGAAAAGATCCGTCCCAAAATTAGACGGATTTTCAATATATGGGAGGAGAGAGGGATCTATGATGCCAAGTTCATCTCAGATGTGACTGAAATAGTGGAAAATGTTGGAACAGTTAATGCCTCAGAAAATGAGATTGTTCTCTCCAGTTTTCAGGTAATGTAAAGCCAGTAATGATTGATGTTGATTTGAGCTGAATATTGTTTTGATAATGGTCCATTTTAATTGACATACTACTGCTTAACTAACATCATCCTAAATTACTGAGTTGAGTGAAACATAATACTTTGAGGTTGTGTGGGCATGTGGAAAGAATGCAAGCTGGGGAGTTTTCAAGGAGAGTGTATGACGGTATGAGAAAAGGCGTTGGTGTGAGAGGAAGCCCATCCATGACATGGGGAAATAGAGTGGAAGAGTGCTGGAGGGAGATAAATGGTGAAAGAATGTGTGTAAAGGTGTATTAGAGGGAGGCACGTAAGGACAGAGATAAGTGGAGACACTTTTGCTGAAGCCACCACTTTGATGGGAGTTCCCAGAGGGAATAAGGGTCAGAGATATAGATAGACTAGATATAGGTATGTTTTACTGGAATATTGATTATAGGAAAAGCATACTGCAGGATAAACAGACAGACAGGCAGACACATGACTACTTGAGGATCAGTGATATAATGATAAACTCAGACAAATTGTGTTATTACTGACATAATGATATATACAGACCTATTTTTAAGCCTTGCGTACAAGACTTGAATCAGTTATTATAAAGGAATAAAGTATTGAAACTGAAAAACTGAAAGAAATTTTAACATTTAACCTAAACATATATAAATGTATCAAAGTCTTTACTAAAAGGTTTAATGTATTTTTTTTTTACAAAACAGGGTATGTGTAGCATGGTCGGTCATATCTAACTTCATCAAAGCCTAGTGATGTAGAGAATGTGGCATTATTTTATTATGTGATGTAGGCCATGGAGGGATTGCTGATTAAACTGTATTTGGATTACGAGCTAGCTCAGATAGGTCAGGGCAGATAATAGATCGATGAAGGAAGTGAAGACATTTCCCGAAGATAACACATTCTGGTGTCTCTTAGGGATGAATGAGGATAAAAGGAATGTCATTTAGCTAAAAACCCATTAGTATGTTATGTTTTAGATTCTTTATATTATAAAAGATAGTTGCAATGTCCAGAAACGTTTCAGTAGATAATGTCATATATCCATTTAAGTTATTGGATACATTCATCATGTGTACTAAGACTGTAGTTAGCAAAAACAGAGAGAGAGAAAAAAAAATTGAAATTTAATGCAATGGTATGGGCTGTACCTTTAATATTCAGACCATGGTTAAGCCTGAATCAGCTGGAGAATGTTTCATACTTAATACTTTTTGCTTTTGTTCTCTAACTGCTCATTGTAACTGCATTGTTGATCTTAGTCACTTCCTGATTTCAGATTGTAGCCAGTTTTGAAAACCAGGAAAGTACTGTCACATCTTGAAATCTTTTCATTAAAGGAGTTTAGTACATATAAGTGCATGGATGCATTGATGTTCACAACTGTTAATGGCTGTTATGGGAGAGCTCGATGAAAATTGCTGGTTTGAATTTTTTTTACCATATTTCTTTTTCAACAGCCTGTACACCTTGTAGAAGGAATTAGAGGAGTAGTTGCTCTAGAGAAGACAACAGAATCTTTGTTAACGGATCTGAAGAACCAAGATTTCTCGTTGACTGATGAGGAGATCAATCAGCTAAGGCAAACTGTCAAAGGTTAGCATAAAGCATTTATACTTAGTAGGCTGTTGTACTTAATTTTAATAAAGTATTACACTGTGTCAGAAGGAAACATACCCACCTAGTATTCCCTTATTTCTTAAAATTACTTCATGGATACTTTACGGATTTTACTGATTATCTTCACTTGTGCTGCAGACCATCTAATGATAAGCATTTATGGCCTGTTGTCACCTGCTTCAGGTTTGCTCTGCCCAAAATGTATTTGGTAATTTAATGGTAATAAGTGTTTTTGTTGCATGTGCAATGAGTGTATCTTGAAAACTGGATAAGCACTAAAATTGTGTTATTAAGGATTTGATGTGCTGTCAGTGGACTGAACCAGGGTGTGTGTAGCGACTTGGGATGAACCATGGAAAAGTTTGTGTACCAGGTTGTGAATAGGAGGCTGTTGTTTTGGTGCATTGCACATGAAAGCTAGAGATTGGATGCAAGCAAATGTGTCCTTTCTTCTTGTGTTCCGTGCTTTACCTTGCTAAGATAGGAAATGGGAATAAAGTGTGAAAAGAAATAAGAATTTGGCTCTTTATATATGAATCTGTTGAATGTGAAAATCCTCCAAGCATGAGAAAGGACAGAGTGGAACAGCAAATTCTGCATTCTTTCTATGTATTACATGTGTTGGATAGTCTTTGTGCATATTGTAACTGAGGTATTGATGCTGATGATTTTGCGATGGATAAAGTTTTTGCTTGCCATATTTGAATGTGGGTAAGAGGATTTTTCCCCTCTCAGGCTCAGTTATCTGTTCTTGATGCTACCTTGCTGATGCAGGAATTAGCGAATACATGTATGTATAAAAAAAAGTATTTTTGTTGTATTATTTTGTTTTTTCATACATATTCGCCATTTCCCGCGTTAGCGAGGTAGCATTAAGAACAGAGGACTGAGCCTTAGACGGAAAATCGTCTCTTGGCTGCCTTCTCTGCTCCTTCTTTTGGAAAAGTAAACTGGAGGGGAAGATTTCCAGCCCCCTGCTCCCTCCCTCTTATTTGATGTATATCTTACTTATATTTGATGTATATCTTATTTGAAAAACAATTGCTTTATTTTTCACTTGTGAGGCCTACATGAAGTTGATTTTGTCTGACCAATAGAGCGTGGAACAAGTCGAGAACGTATGGAGGAATTTGAGGAAGCTGTGATTGCTCTGGAGTGTTACATGGCATCCGTTCAAAAGGAAGTAGAAGAGAGGACGCAGCTTGTCACTCTGCTTGAACAAGCTGAAATTTTTTATGAGACTCAGCGTGGGGAAGCAAAAATGGTGGCTAACGTGAGTTTAGAATCCTTGCAGTTTTAATGTTGGAGGTTGAATCTTTACATGATCATGCAAGTGACATTTCCATGTGGAGAGACAGCTTTAAGTTGTTAATTGATAAAGATATGCAAATTCTTTTTCATAGGTAATTTTGCCACATGCAGCTTTCTGGAATCCTATAAATATACTGTCAGATCCCACACCAAGAGAGCATTATTTTGTTTATTTTTTCATATTTATGACCCTTTACTTTTTTCTAAATTGCAGGCATATAAAAACTTTGGGAATAGAGTAAAGACATTAAAGAGTAAATTGGAGGAAAAAATGAAAACCCTGCCAGAACCAAGCCCAGTCCCCTCTCCAACCATTGATGCCCCATCACCAGAGAACAGTGATGATGAAGATTTGTCACTTCCAGACTCAGGTTCCTCAGGTGGGTTGGGCAGCTTGGAAGGAGGTATAATGTCATTTCAGGAAAGTTATGTTATTGTAAAACTTTGACATCATAGTGCTGTTGTGTAATTTTGATGCAGCTAGTTGAAGTGGCAGTATTTTCTTTTAAGATGTGTGATTATCAGGTTGTACATTAAGTATATCAGAACCACATGTCAAGAGGAGAAGAAATGTTACTTGAACAGTATAATAAAGATCTGTAACTTAAAAGAGGTACCAAGAACATTCTCTACTGCCTGATATGTTGACAGAGTTGTGGAGAATTAATGGCACGTATGGGATTGTTGATGTACTGGGTTTGAGTGGAGAAAGGAGTATGTGTTAAACCCTATGTAAAGGATGTAACACATGCCAGTACTGTGTGTATACAAGGGATGGTGTGCTGTCAGTGGACTGAACCAGGGCATGAGAAGCAGATGGGGGAAACCAAGGAAAGGTCTGTAGGGCCTGGTAGTGTATAGGGTGCTGTGGTTTCAGTGGATTATACATGACAACTAGAGAATCGATGTAAGTGATAGAGGCCTTTCTTCTGTTCCTGTGCTACCTTGCTAATGCAGGAAACTGCAAAGCATTAAAAAAAAATACTTTGTAGGGTTTTCAATGGCTTAGATAGTCATTCCACATTGTAAACGATGAGAATAAAACCATCTTCATCATTGATTACCTTATCTCTCCTATCTATGAACATGCTTTCATTTCAGATCCTCCTGGATTGCTTGCCAAAACTTATGATCCTTTCCCCACTCCTCACCCAAACCTTAAAATAATTTCTGTGCAGTCCATCATTGCCTTTCCTCTGGAAATGTTCTTCAGCTGATTGATATTTATTTAGTCCATGAGGGGTGCAAAACATTTCCCCATATCGGTAACATCCAGGGGGTCATTTGTTCTGAAAGTTTAGAGTATGCTCTTACTCTTTTTATCTTTCTATCTATATCTCTGATACAAATTCCCATTGGGAAGTCCCTCAAGTGTTGGCCATGGCAAAAGTCTCTATAACTGGTGGACTTTAGTGCAGCTTCTTAGCCTTAAGTGCCTCACTCTTGGAAAGGAATTTCATTTCCCAAGCAATACACACTAAGAAAACTTGCCTTTTTCCCAGTGATTCTGTCTTCTGTATTATAATGCAGCAGAATATCATCAAGCTGCATATAAACTATGGAAAGGAAATCCTAAGACAATGACCTCTTTCCACACATTCCTCAATATGCCCAGGACCTTTGCCCTGTCACCCACCCTTTAACTCTGTTCAGGTTCAATGATTCCAGTTGCTGCCACATCCAGTGCTAGGTATCTAACATTTCACTTCCTCCAAGTTCTCTCCTATCCAACTTACACTCCAACTAACTTTCTCTCTCCTCAGCTAAGCTTGCCTTCATTTACATTAACTCACAACTTTTTCCTTCGCACACACTCACAAACTCAGAAACCAACTTCTGCAGTTTCTCACTGGAATCTACTGCCAGTGCCTTGTTATCACCAAATAGTAACTGACTCATATCCCAGGCACCTCAGCTCCTGACAGACTGAACACCTGCCCCTCCAAAACCCTTGCATTGACCTCCCTCTCCAGCCCATCCATACATAGACTGAACAGCAGTGGTGGCATCACACACCCATGCTGCAGACCCATCTTTACCTAGAACCACTTGTCCCCTTTCTTTTCTACAAGCACACACTCCTTACTTTCTTGATAAAACTCCTCATTGCTTATAATAGCTTTCTTCCAATACCACATATATGTAACACCTTCAGCAAAGCATTTCTATCAGCCTCTTGACATGCTTTCTCCAGATCCATAAATGCCACATATTAATCCTTCTGTTTCTTTTACTTATTTCTCTCACCAATTCTTCAAAGCAAGCACCTGATCCACACATCTTCCTCTTCTGAAACAACATTGTTCCTTCCCAACTGATGCTCTGTGCATGCCACCACCCTTTCACATTCTTCCATACTACTTACAGGTACATTCAACAAACATATACCCCTTTAATTAAAAAAAAAAATTTTGTCCTTGCTTTTATACAGTGGTACCTCACCATGATCCATACACTCACTGAAAATTTTAGCTAACCAATCAACAACATAGTCACTCTGTTTCTTAAAAGAATCTTCTTAAATTTCATCCATTCCATACTCTTTGCCACACTTCATCTTATGCAAGACTTTCACCACCTCTTTTCAATTCCCTAATGCCATGACTGTCTCACTTTGCATACCTCTACATCCAAAACACCCCACATTAGTTACATTCATAAAACTCACACCTTCTCTTCACCTCATCTCTGCCTGTTACCATTCCGTCTTGTCCCATCACTGATGCAGTAATATGTTTTTTTTTTCTTATACTGTTAACCTTCTTCCAAAACATTTACTTAATTCTTCCTGAAGTTTGTTAATACTTGCCTACCCCTCTTTTTCAGACCCTGCAGCATCCTCTTGACCTAGTGGTGCTTTCTCTTGTACATATCCCAATCACCTGCACTCTTTCCTGGCAAATAATGCCCATGTACCTCTCTTTTCTCTTTCACTAGCAATATAACATCGTCCCACCACTCACTACCCTTTTTCATGTGGTTACCTCTCACATTCCACACTTTTCTCACACGTAAGCCCTGCTACCGTAAATGCCATTCCTTCATTGCCCAATCCCTTAGCTTCATTTTACCTAATCCTTTGACATTCATCACTAAACTTCTCTTAGTATCTCTTTACATAAGCCTTTTTAACAAGTTCATTCACTTTCACCATCCTCCTCTTACCCATATAATTTCTTCTTTTCCAAAAGTCTCAGCAAACCTTCACCCTCGCCTCCACCAAGTAGTGATCAGACATCCTACTAGCTGTCCCTTTTTGCACATTCATATCATAGAGTCTCTCATACCTGCATATCATTTAGTACATAATCCAGTAATGCATGCCCACAATCTATCCCACTTTTTCTAATGAATATTCCTGTTTTGAAGACAGGTGCTCCCAATCACCTGTAATTTTTCAGCACTCAACTCCACAAGCTGTTCATTTTCAGTTACAACACTGGGTATGCTGTGGCTCCTAGTTATACTTCCTGCTGCCATATTACCCACTTTGCATTGAGATCACCTACTCAGCTCCTGCCGAAACACATGACTTACTCACTCCTCGTTTCCAGGTGTAAAAGCATAAAGAGTGACCCACTTCTTGTAATCCTCTTTTGTGATTATCTACATTATACACTTTTACATATTCCTGGTTCAGTCCATTGATAACATGTTGCCCCATGGTCCTGGGTTGATTATAAATACATAAAAAGGTTATGCAGTCCAGGTTCTGTGATACCTACCACCTTAAAGTGTACAGAATTTGCAGGGTAGCCTTTCCTTGTGCAAAAGAAAAAGGAGAAAAGTATATATATATTTTTTCATAATTTAACTTTTTGCTTTTTTAGCTGACACTGTGGGGTAGGGGTAGTACCCTTGGCTTTCCAAATTTGATCTGAAATTCTGGCATAATCAGAAGGTCTCCATTAACTTTCTGTGGTTTTTAGAGTCAGTCAAAGCTTCATGTATATTTCAGGTTGTGTTAAACTTTGCCTGAGAGAGAGTGTGCAACCCCTGTATGTTGAAAATGAACAAATGTTGGCTTATGTATGATTGAATAATTCTCTACCTCTACCTTTTCTCCCTTTACCTCACTCTTAATTTTACTCAGTCGTGATATTCATTGCAATGGAACAGGCATTAGAGATGTAGATAGATAGGTAGGTATTCATTGCTTGTTCAGGTTGTGTTGTTTGTAGTTGTGTACATTTCTTTGGAAAGCATAAAAGCTAAAGGAAGTGTGTTGAATCAACAAAAAGTATCTGAATAGGGACAAAAACATTTAATTATCAATTTACTTTTTTTTAACAGGTTTGGACTCATTTTTGAATTCTGCAAAACTTGCAGAGTTTGCCAAAGATGCTTTAATGGGAATGAGTGGGGATCTGGACAGTCGCTTAGCTGCTCTCAGGAAAGATGAAGCATCCCCCAAAAAATTATCTCCTCAAACACTGTCCCAACAAGATACTGAAGATATTCATTCTCCTGAAGTTATTGAATCTGTCAAGGATAATGCTGAAGTTTGGGAGATCATAGATTCTCGAGATGCCTTCGAAGCTCATGAAAGTTGGGAATCACGAGATGTCAGAGATACTCGAGACAGTAAGGAGCCCCGAAGTTTAAGGGATACTGATGAAAGAAGGGATTCAGAAGAGATTCGAGATGCCCGAGACTCCTGGGATCGGGATTCTTTAGACCGAAGAGACTATGCATCAGTAAGGGAACATAGAAATTCAAGAAGCTCTAGGGATTCCCGAGACTCTTGCGATGGCATCTCAGAATCTCGGGAGATATACAGGAGCAGCAGTAGAGACCTTGTGGTATCTGAACGTGACTACAGTCATAAATCTAGAGACCGGGAATATTCTCACACACCTACTAGCTCATATGACTCACCAATTCAGCCTCCAAAGGTAAAAATATAAACATTAGGTATTCCATATGTCCATGTGTTTTTACTTTGTGATGTATACTGCATATGCAGTTTCATATTTTTAAAACCAGTGATTTTTTCAAATTCCAATCCCTATTCCTCTGTACATTAGTGTCAAGATGTGCAAAGATAAATCATGACAGAGAACATTGCTTATCACTCCAGATTTACAGTACGTGATTTTTGCTTCAAAGAAATTCTGAATGACCAACACTTTTTGTTTATGACTGTCAGGCAGTGTTGGACATAAGTGGAGTCAAAGATTGATATTAAGCTGATATATATTATTGAGATACAGGTCACAGAATTTCACGTAACATCCATAACTTATAATATGATTAACACTTCTCTATGATATGTTATATCTCAGATGATGGGTATTTAATATCTTTTTCTGGTATTTCTTCTTGTTATCTCTCACCTTATATACATGTCTGTAATCTTGGTATGGAAGAGTTGCACATAGACCCAGATAAGGTGGTGATGAAGAAAACTGGTAGCTCAACTAAGTGTTTGGTTAGTGTAAGTAAGGATGTCTTGAAAATTAATCATGGATATGCTCATCTCGTGCTAAACGTGAGAAAAGTCATTTGGACTTTAACCATGGTTCATGCTTCAGATATAAGCACAAAGTAAACAGAAATGATTTACGTACTTGTGAGATCAGTCTCAACATTTTGCATGGTCAGCAACTGTTTACATGTGAAGTCAGGTCACAAACCATGTTCCTCCATTACTGGTGAGTTTACTGGAGAACCTTATTCTTTAGTTATTGCTGGGTCAGGTGAAGAGCTTTGTCCTTTGTTTAGTTTTATTTATATTAATTTGTACTGGTCCTGTAACTTCTCCCTGAAGAGATCTTGAAAGAGAGATGAAAGCTTGGGAAAATGATTCTTCATTTTAATTGTTAGATTTTAAGAATATTGAAGTTTGACATCTAAATTTGCTGCATTGCTGTTGCTACTCCTGACACCCAGGTGTTAGTACCTCCATGGTAAGTGTCTGCCTTCCACCAAAGGTCTTGGTACTCTTAACCGACACACCTCCACAGTGCAGACTTTCTTTTTTTTATATAATGTATTTAATGTATTCCTTCATATAGGACTAAAGCGATATCCTAAGTGTAAATGAATTTCAGCAAAAGGTGCATACCTATTTGCATTTGATACATCCATTGTAAATGGAACAGAACTAATGATCATAGATGGAAGTAGTGAATTCTGAAGTTCAGACCTCAAAAATATAGTGTGCGCTCAATATTTACATACCGTTTCCAGAATATGATATTGTAGTGTATACAGAATCTTCTGACAGGTTCCTTCTCTGAAAAATGTTCAAAGATTTTTTATTTTCAGGATCTGAAACCCATGAGTGCTGCTGAACTTCTGGATACCTTTGGAAAAGCTTACTTGAGTAAATCTAGTGGAGGAAGTGGGAGTACAAGCAGCAGTGTTACATCTCCAGTAGCTCCTACATATGAGCCCTCCAAACCCTCTACCACCCCCACTCCCACATCTGCTCCCACTTCCAACCCTAACCCTTCAATGCCAGATCTTACCCGTCCACCTCCTAGCCTCTCTATACCTCTACCTCCAAATAGCTCAAGTAATCCACCTACCACTGAACCACCTTCTCCATATACTCCATTGCCTGTTGCTGCTCCCACATCATATACCCCTAAACCACTCTACCCTTACACAGCACCAGGTGAGACATCGCCCAAGCCAGTTTACCCCCCTCCTACTAGTGAACAGCCCCCTTATCCGTCATATGAAACGAATTCTACATGGATTCCTCCTCCACCTCCACCTCCACCCCCACCTCCTCCTGAAGTATTAGATGATGGAATCAGTGGATCAGGAGCTGATTATGACCTGATTCCAAGGGGTTTCAGCCAAAGTTGGTCTGATTATGAACAGTATAGTAATCCAGATGATGACGAGTCAGATGACCGCAACTGGGGTGAACCACCAGGTAAAGAAGAGTTAGAAGCACTGAATTCAGATACACCATCCTCTCCCCCTGCCTTTGAGAAAGGATTTTCAGGGGTTCTGCGTCCACCTCCTCTGCCTCCTGCTTTTTGTGCACCATCTCGAAGCAACTTAAGGGAACTAGTATCTGAAGGCGAGGATAGTGATCACAGAAAAAATTTAGTGAGTATAAAGCCAAAAGGCACTGACAGTGATTACCGTTGTTATGATTACAGTTTTCTCTCAGATCACTCACCTCAATCCAAGGGAGAACCTGTACCTTCCATTCAGTCTTTGTTTGCAAGTGGTGATGATCTAGATTTGCGAGTGAAAAAGTCTGGAATAAAGCAAATTAATCTAGACTCAGGGTCAGATATGGACATCAGTGCTTCAGACACTGAAGATGATATGGATATTAGTGATGAATCTGGGAGAGAAGGACATAATAGTAAGAAGGGAAGTGAAAGTAAAACTGAAAAGGAGAGTAATACCAAAGGAAATAGTAAGAGTGAATCACATAAAAAGGCAGATAGTAAAGACAAGAGAAAAAATGAAAGTCCTGCTCCTGTTACAACTGCTGAAAGCACCAAGAGTGTTACTACTGTAGCTTCTGAAGTCACCAAGAATGTTACTGCAACAACTTCAGAAGAAACCAAGACAGTTACTACTACAAGTACTTCTAATTCCAGTTCAGCTATCACTGTAATAGCCGGAATTAGTAAAACTTTTAACTCTGATTCTAGTGCAATCAAACCTATTGATAGTCTGGCAAAAGTAGATGTAAGTGCCATATTGTCTGTCATTAATAACACTGGAGCATTAAAGTCTGGAGTTAAAACTTCTGAAAAGAGAAAATCTGTAGACAGTGATGAAACAGAAAGATATGAACCTCAGCCTGTGAGGACTCGAAAGGAGTCTGGAAATGATTCCAATGAAGATACAAGTGACAAAGAGCACACAAGTTCAAGTGATGGTAGGGGTTGGTATAAAGATTTCAATAAGTCAGGTGAAGAAAAGTGTTCACGGGAAGAATATATCCCAACAGTTATTGCTAAAACTGTTGGGAGAGGAAACACGGGAAGGGATTATAATAATAGTCGTAGTTTTGATGAGAACAATGTTATAGATGTCATGAAAAGCTTAGATCAGGAGTTTAACCAGCAGCGAGGGAGGGGTAGTTTCCAGAATTCGAATAAAAACCGAGGTGGAGGGTATAGAGGGGGTGGATTTAATCATCACCAGGGAAGTGGAGGATACTATGGGAGTCCTCAGAATTCCAGGGGGAGGGGTCGTGGAGGCTCCAATTTCTACTCACCACGTGGTAGAGGCAGAGGAGGCTATGGACCTCATCAAGGTGGTCATTATGGTAACTTTCAACGTGGGACTCCACCATACAACCCATCAGGAAGAGGTTTTCGTGGGTCTGATTCATATGGTGGAGGACGAGGAGGCAGAAGAGGTGGCAGAGGGGGAAGAGGTTGGTGGTGAATATCAACACAATATTTTGTCATAGTAATTATTGTTTGAATAAGAATTTTTACAAAGGTGTATCTTGCCTACTGTTTTTGATATCAGTAGCTGACATATATGAACAACCCTAAGGGGGTTGCAACATAATGTAAAATTGTGTTAATGGTAGATGGTACAAATATTCCTAGCCATGTGAAATGAATGTTCCTCTAAGGAAATTTCAGTCCACCTTCTTATTTCTTCTATGTTTTAATGAAGGATGGAGATTGTATGTGTTATGCAGCATACTTCTTGGAAGGGGTTATATTTTTTGATAGAAGCAATTGCTAAAATCTCTTTTCATTGGAATTCAACCGGATGTTTAGTGCATTGTGTTTGCACATAGTATTTAGATTTATTTTTATTGCCAAGATTCTTAATTGTATATGGTGATCTGATATGTAAAAGTCGTGAGTGTTTGCTCGTTAATTTACCAATGAATGTGTACCATGAATAAACCTTTGGTAGTAACTTTATTATATTCAGATGTTAATAATTGATAACAGGA
>JAUUDW010020056.1:0-17393 GCA_032361385.1 Panulirus guttatus | reverse complement strand
AAGTTGTAAACAGATCCAGTTTTGATAAGCACCTCGTTCATGACACGCCTACATCGACCTCACTCGCCACTTGGAATATGGGGCAGCTGGGTGCCATGAGCCGGCTAAATACCAGAGTAGGCCTACCGGAAACATGAATATTATTGTATCGTGTTTTCGCGGTCGGGAAATTTTCGCGGCTTTCTTACAGTCGCGAACATAGCAAATATTTCCTGAAAAGTAAGGGTCGACTTATACACCGTGTCGATCTAATTCCTACAATTTGAGATCAAAAATAGGGGGGTCGACTTATACACTGTGTCGACTTATACAGCGTGAAATACGGTACCCACATTCGACCTGCATTTATTTTTATTCTAATTCAAATCCATTATTTCTTGTTCTATCTGATGGTGCCATTCTAAGAACTTCATTCATGTTACCTTTATTAATGCCCTTAACCCATTTAAAAACTTCAATCATATCCCCTCTAGCCCTCTTCCTTTTAAGTGAGTTTAAAGTCAGCCATTTTAACCTTTCTTCATATGTGAGGTTTGTAATTCCAGGAATCCTTTTTGTCATTGGCCTTTGTACCCTCTCTAAACAACCTATATCAACTACATAGTATGGAGCCCAAAAATGTACCGCATAGTCCAAATGCGGTCTCATCTACGCAAGATGAAGTTGCAATAATAATCTAGAAGTTATATTGCTAACAGTCCTATTAATGAACCCTAACATCCTATTAGCCTTATTACGCACTGTAATACATTGCTGCTACGGCTTAAGACCTTTCTTCACCAATACTCCTAAATCTCTTTCGCATTCTGTTTTACCAATAGTAATACTGTCCAGATTGTAATTAGTGCTTCTGTCTTTACCCACGCTAAGTGTTCTGCATTCATCTGTATCACATTCCATTTTCCATTACCCGCCCATTCTGATAATCTATATAAGACAGTGCAATTTCACTGAATCTTCATCTGAGTTTATTACGGCCCCTATTTTTGTATCATCGGCAAATTTATTTAAGTCGCTGGTTTTGCCCATATCCAAATCATTGATATATATAACGAACAAAGGCGGTCCCAAGACTGATCTCTGAGGAACACCAATGGATACAATACCCCAGTCCGATATGACTCCGTTGATGCATACCCTCTGTTTTCTGTCAGTGAACACGTCCTAATCGAATTAAATACACGACCTCCGATGCCGCGTGCCGCTATTTTTCTGAGCAGACGCTCATGAGCTACTCTGTCAAAAGTCTTACTTAACTCTAAGTACACAATATCATAACTCTTACCTTCATCAACAGTTTCAAATAATTTATTACAGACGGAGAGAAGGTTACTGAGACATGACTTCTTTCTGTAAACCCATGTTGTGAATCCCTAATGAGACCCTGTTTCTATAAGTGTTTCCTTATTTTGTCCGCTACTGTTGATTCAAGAAATTTTTCCACAATAAATGTTAAGCTGATAGAACGATAATTAGAGGCAATGGATCTATCCTCTCTCTTAAAAATGGGACCGACATTTGCTGTCCTCCATTGCTTAGGGACTACGGCTGATTCCAGAGACTGTTTAAACATTTCTAAAAGCGTAACACTTACTTCCTCCTTACATTCTTTCAAGACCCTCCCATAAGCACCATCTGGCCCAGGACTCTTGTTTACTTTTAATTGTTCTGTTTGTTTCAAAATATCAAATTTATCTATTTCTATATCGCATAGCTTCCCGCTTTCGTCCCCCCTGTAGATTTGCTGTGGAACCGCAATGTTTGCATTCTCCTCCTGCGTAAATACTGATATGAAGTGATTATTCAAAACTCCATACATTTCAATTTCACTATCAACTAATCTACCAGAATGCGATTTGATAGGTCCAATTTTCTCCGTAACCTTCGTTCTGTACATTTGAAAGAGATCTCTTGGCGTTTTTTTTTGTTTGTTTGTTTCGTTAGGTATCGTAATTTCGCTATTT
Source organism: Panulirus guttatus (assembly GCA_032361385.1). Lineage (NCBI taxonomy): Eukaryota > Metazoa > Arthropoda > Malacostraca > Decapoda > Palinuridae > Panulirus > Panulirus guttatus. Next base: position 15,429 of record JAUUDW010020056.1, on the reverse strand, counting down.
CTCTTAGCTTTCCTGATCTCTGATTTTACAGTTCTCTTAAATTTCGTTGGCTGATTACTAAACTGTGTTTCTTCCCGTTTTGCTTTGCTGTATAAACCCTTCTTCTGCCCTGTAAGGTGTTTTATTCTATTATTTAGCCATATTGGATCATTATTGTTAGTCCTGTATTGCCTATTTGAATATTCAATTCTTGTTGACTTTTCATTGTTACCTGGAACATTTTTACGGAAACTTTTACGTTATTAATGGTCTCCCCTGCCTCACCCACACTTGACCTGACACTACCGCTAATCTGATCTGAGTCACCTGACTGACCTTGCCCCACCACACCTGTACTGCTTGGTCTGTCTGACTTCACCCTACCTTTATTTAGTCCCACCCAATCAACACAAGCAAGGTATCTACGTAGCCCCGAAAACTTGGCCTTAAGAAAGTCGGGAACGAACGTTTTATTCTCCTTCCTATTCGCATCTTTCATTATACTGAATCCGTTTCCTTGCGGTCACTATTATCTAACTGTCCTCCCACCTCAACTTCATCTATAAGGCTGTTTGCATATGTCAGTAACAAGTCTAAGATGTTATCACCCCTGATCCCCTCGGAAATGAGCTGTGTTAGAAAACAATCTTGGCCTGTCTCCATAAATTCCTCTAACTGAACATCGGTATTATCTTCCCAGTTAATTGTACTGAAGTTGAAGTTACCTAGAATACAAACATTTTGATCACAAGCATTCCTAATTTCGTCCCATTAAAATTTCCCCCTCAGACTATCTAATCTGGGATGGGGGGCTGTTTAATACTCCTCTGTAATCTTCTATGTATAAGACATATAGCAAATGGAATATATTGAAGCATTCAGTTTATGTGGGACATATTGAGTAGGAATCATATCATGTATCTCATACTACATGCAGGACATAATCTATGTGTCTCATACTGTTTCAGATTTATATGGCAAATGTTATGATCATTCTCGTATCATGGTAAATTTCGGACCTACTATCGACCCATATCATACAATACATTGGAAGCGTATGTTTTACAAGAGCCAAGATTTTTTTTTTATATATCCTGTTGCATCTCCATTTGGCATTACCCCGTCACTGAAACACTGAGTAGAGTGTTGTTCTACAGGAGATGATAATATTCTTAGAAGACACCTAAAGGAACGATTATATGAAATAGAAAATAAGAAAAACTATTCAGAACACATATTCCTTGATGGATAACTTGACCATACTTCTTCCCGACATGAAGGTCACAGAGACGAGAGAATGGATGAAAGCCAAAGAAATCAAGGCTTTTAACGACAACATTCGAGTACAAAGGCACAACGCCACTTTGATGCTGTTCGAGTGAACGATATAGAGGAAGGGACTGTTATTGGCTCTCCTGTTCGTTTATCCCACAGGCTCGAAGCAGAAAGATAGAGTGGTAGATGTGTGTTATAGGAATGATGATGTATGTTATTACGTGCGAATGATGGTAACTCGACCACAAACTACTGCCAGCCTACGTAACAAGTAAAATCCCAGATTTACCTGACAAAACTTATGCGAAAATCATTAAATTTTGCAAATCTAAAATCAAGTATTTTTTCTCGATTGTCATGTTGACCAGCACTACAGACTGTGTTGAAAGTTACCTCTTAAATAATGTGTCGATGATCACTTGTATCAAACTTTCCTCCAACGTCAGGACTATGAACGAAATCCTCTTCTGTAGGCAGAACCATGTCTGGTATCTTTTCGTCGTGAGTAGATTTCTTAACTATTTGTGTTAGGGCACAATCAAGGAAATTTAGGTAGGGCTCACGACCCAAACTGCTGGAATGGGATTCGCTCACTCCCCAACTTAGATACTGGTATCTTAATATCTCCCACTACGATCGAATTGTGTTCATTACAGATTTCTGCCAAACGATCTTAAAAATCTTTCGTCTACCCCTAGTGCTTGTGTGGGGGACCAATAAACTAATCCTACTGTTACTTTCTTACGATGCTTACATCTAATTGCTACAAAAATGAATTTCTACAAAAATCTTATCAATAACTACAGCCTTTTTCAGCACAGGAGTATGATGAACTTTAATGAATAGCAAGATACCAACGCCTTCTTTACTTCCCCTATCTTTGTTCAATAGAGGGTACCCTGGAATTAGGTATCTAGCAAGGAAATTATCTATCTTAATATCTAAACAGGATTCTTAGAATTATCAGTCATATCATTTTCTTTCTATGCTGTTGTCTATAACTCTGAAATCGTTACGTATATGTAGTGTTAATAATACATTGTCAACACAACATATTATGATGTACGACAGAGACTTGTTTGAAAAAACGGAGAAGCTTTGGCCTGCTCCACACACGCTGCGTTTTCTGACCAAAGCGCACCTGTAGACTCATAAGGAATCTCCCAAAATGCGCAGCTACCAGTTCGTCCAGGTGTATTCTGTCCTTCTCTAACATAGCAAGACGCATGAGAATATGCTAACACAATTTTTGCGAATGATAATGAACAGTGTTGACCGTGTCATAAGGATATAATACGAGCATGACAATCAAAGGTTACGCTACCTGGAATGATGGTATACGGCGAATTTTTTATGATAGATTTAATTATTATGTTATCATTCTTTCACTATCTACACATTCATACGCAATATTACGTCTATGCAACACGTAATGAACAACATGTAATGATGTTATAAGTGTGACGGACACTTATGAGCACCATTTTTCTCAGTAACAAAGATTTTCAATTTTAAAAGTATCGTAATTCAGGGGCAGGTGACCCGGCTTTATGCCGTTCGTTCACCAGTATCATTTAGTACGCGTCACACACCACTGCTACCCTTCCCACCTCCTCCCCTCTGTCTCTTAGCGAGATTACTCACCCGCCCAGACGAAGTACCTCTCCTCTATTACCGTTGAGATACGGCCCCTTGAGTTACGACCCACTCTACCGGAGCTATATAACTTCTTCCTGTTAATCTAAGTGATCCCTGGCTTACCACAGCTTAGTATCCCCAATGTTACCAACTTTCCTTGCGCTCTCCGCGTAGATTTCTTACTCTTGCTCTACTCTGGCAGCTCATCAGAACATCTCAGACACTAGGGTAGTACTCTGCTTTCCAAGAAACTTCCCCAGCACTACCACTCTTAATCCAACTCTTGCAAAGTGTGTCCAGTTTGCGCTTTAGTTGTATGCTTTCTTTTTTAAACATATCTGACTCTCCGTTCTCCATTCCACATACAAAATCGGTAGTATCACTGCTCCTAAAGTATCAACATCGCAAAAGCTTCCCAGAGCATTTCCATGATGCGCACCAGTTTCACTACTCGTCGAGGATTTATAACAACAAGGGTTTCAGTGTTCTATGGCAGCCAAAGCATCTCCATCTCTCTTCCTACTCTGAGTAGTTTCAGTATCTTCAGTACTCTGAGGATTAAGAAGCAATGATCCTTTTTTTTCTAAACAGGGTGATTTGAGGAAAGGAAGAGGTGGGATAGGGGAAGGGATAATTTGAAATGGAAGAGAAGATTGAAGTGTATAGGTGTATGGTATAAGTTTATGATGAACAGTCTATCTCTCTCTCTCTCTCTCTCTCTCTCTCTCTCTCTCTCTCTCTCTCTCTCTCTCTCTCTCACACACAGTCTTTCAGGAACTTATTGTATCTCATTACACATGTATGAGTATTGCTTTCTTTAATGTTTGTCGCATTGCAAGTTTATAGTCATTAAGATAACTAACGGATGTGCAGTGCGAAGATACAAAAAAATTATGTTCCACGGCAGTTGGTTATACCTGACGGGATCACAGAGCTTGGTTGGGCTACAGCGCACGCCTGGAGGTAGGTGGGTCGGGAGGGATGAGGCCACAGTCATATAGACATACATACTGGAAATATTGACCAACGTAAGTGCTTAGCTAAGGCTGTGTTTACCTGTGTTCCTTTGATGTCATCAGGTGTTCATGGTAAGCCATTCCCCGGGAAAGTCAACGGTTGAGAGGGTCATTCTACACCCTTGGTCTCCCGAACTTTCCAGGAAATATTTTCAGTGACTTTTTTTCTCTTAAGTAGTTATGAGGAACCTGAGGACAGCTCAGGGAAAGCATTGTGTCTACCCACCTTTCAGATAGGTCGAGGCAGGAAAAGAATCTTAGGTCTACTGCAGGAGAGTATAAAAGACAGTTACAACATTTCAAAACCAACATAATCTCAGCAAAAAAGTGAAAATATGGATTACACTTAAGATAAAAGATATACTAGAAAAAATAAAGGAACGGTAGAAGAATATGGTGGTAGTGGTGGTGGTGGTGGTGGTGGTGGTGGTGTGTGTGTGTGTGTGTAACTGTTTTTGTAATTGCCTACTTGAACGGTGAAAATGGGAGCTCGTACAACTTTTTAAAGGTCTTTTTAAGCTTGTTGGTAATCACAACTTCATCACATTCTTTGTTCCATCTATCCACTGTCTATCATACCATGAAAGAGCTTTACATACTTTCTCACAAGCTTTTTACTTGAATGATTTTTTTGGCGTCTGGTTGATCTTACTTTACATTCTTAAGAACTTAAAGATTGTGATCAAGTCACCGTTATTCTTCTCTTTTCCATGGTGGATATATTTATGGTCCCTAACTTTTCGTTGCAACACAGCTCTCTTAAATCTGGTACCCTCTTTGTTGCCCTTTTCTGGACCTCCCGTGTTAGTTCTTTGTGCTTACCGAAGTGCGATGATCCAGGTCGAGAGGAATTTTCCAGCGTCGGTCAAGAATACGACGTTAATGGTTTGCTGAATATTTTCTAAGCAGCCTCAATGACTGCAATTCTAATGTCCGCCAGTCGAGGGTTTATCCCCTCGACAATTCTCCAAACGTGGGGCTCTAGACTCCTAAGTCCTTTTCCTGCAGCCTATTATTCCCCGCTTGGTTATCTACGCATCGCCGCTCTCTTTCACCGTGTCCCGTCCTCACTCCTTTGTACTTACTTGGCTGGAATCTTATCACCCATGTATCAGACAAGCTTTGGTTTTGTCTAAATCTTTTTGAAGGTTATGCAAACCTTATCGCTCTTTACCACCTTCATGACCTTCGCATCACCAGGATATTGATAAATGAGTCCAGAGCTTCTGGCAAGTCATTGACATAGATCAAGAAGGGCGATGGTCTCGGAACCGAGCCCTCTGGCACATCGCTGGAGACACAAGCCCATTCAGAGAAGGCTCTTCTTACAAGTTCACATTTTTTCTATCCAACGAGGGTGCTTTCCCCATATTCCTACTTGAAGACTCCAGCCTCTTCAGCAACCCTATCTGTAGCAATGTCGAATGCTTTCTGGCAGACCAGCTTCGCACAATGCACTCATTTTTTTCCTCTGGTTCAAGCAGAGCTCCTTCTCTCAGCAGTTCGTTGCCGCATGACCCCTTTACCCTGGACCCGTGTTGTCTCTCGCTAAGGTTACGTCCCCTTTCTAAGAAGTAACCCAATTGCTTTCCGATCGTCTTCCCCAGTGTTTCACAGACCATATTCAGCAGAGAAAATTTCCCTATAGCTTAGCGTAACTTCCCAGTCTCTTTTCCTAGAGAGGGGTACGATATCTGTCACACATACGGAAAAACTTCCACAGGAAAATGAGCCTTACATGGATCACAGCCCATTAGCATTATGTCTTTTTAGAAATTTCGTTGCCCTTCAAGAACTCCTCCTTATTCCACTTCACATGTGGTTATGGTGTCTTTCCAGCATGTCATTTAGTTCCTCGTATGTCTTTGCATCATCACCTACAACTCTTCCCTCCGAATCCTTTAGTCGATTAGATGTTCTTTAGTTGACTATCTGTTCCTGACAAATTTATGAAGTCTACCTTATCAGCAAAATTCTTCTGAACTTTCTATATTCCTCTTTCGTTATCGTGATACAATCATTCCTTGCTCTCTGATACCATGCAAATGCTGGTAGAAACTGCTCATGTTAACGTGTGACATGTGGCTCAGGCTCCTGGGGGCTTGAAAGCGTTCTATAATGGGACTCGCCCATGTACCAGGGGCGAGAGAGGGGTGCAGTTGAGGGATTAGAATGCAGGGTCTAATTACCATGCGGGAAGCTTATGAATAATGATTAAGTGAACTGCATAGTGAGTGGGGTGGAAGTTTTTGAACTCAAAAAATACTGCTTGAACGAAAACAAAGATTACTTTTGAAAGGAAACAGGGATTATTTCTGCAAGGAAACGGGAATTACCTTTCCAAATGCATATCACCTATTGTATCTTACACTATCTGTTTTACGCAACACCATTGCTTGTTCACTGAAGAATCTGGTGTGGACTCTCTCGTCTGTTTAATATTTCCCCATCTGACAAATTTGTAACTTCCAGTGACGGGGAAGTCGTTACCGGTAATAAGTGGACATTACTGTCATTTGATATCTGATTAGTATCATACCTATGACCCTGGATATTTTTTCTACATTTCTTTTTATTTCTGGCGATGTTTCGTTAACACTATTCTTATAGCACCATACTGGCGTTACAGTTACTATTGCCATGGTGATAACTTCCAATTGTCCTTGTCCTGGTACTGTTACAGTTATTATTTTCCAGACGTTAGGTTTGCCAGGTATAATTGTCTTGGTGATGACTGGTGCAGTTATCAGTGTTCTAGTAGCAATTATTTCAGTTATCACTATTCCAGTTGTCTTGGCAATAGTTGTTACAGTTGTCCTCATCTTTCTTGTAAGATCTGCCAGTTATCATTGTCCAAGTTGCTCTTGTAAATGGTTACTGTCCTGGCGGTAACATTACTATCACTGTCCTGGGGTGGCTACTGTCAGTCGATTTTGCCCTGATGATAACATTAGTATCAGTTGTTGTTTGTCGTCATCATCCTGGCGATGAGAGTTATCTTGAAGATAACTCCGGCCAAGTGGTCTATCCTTGATGATAAGCTCGTGTTATCATTCACCCTCTGGTGACTGAACCAGGTATTACTTGTCAGGTGTTGTGAGGGCTTACTGTTCCCACGCATCGATCATCATACTGGACTGCTGATTATGTCTTACTGCTGGAAGAGAACGAGAAGACGTAACTGACACCCAGGTGGAGGAATATGACCTGGTAGGTCGACTGGATAATTATCAGTATGTTACTTGTGTGAACTCAATTGAATGACCTAAGCTTTCATAAAATGAGGCTGACCTGAGGTCCAAGCTGACCTATACGGCTCTTGTATAACACCTGTGTTGCCTCAAAAACCTGCCTTATCCTCCGACATCATGCAACCTTACTTATCGCCATGACCCGAGGCAACGATAAGACCGTAACTCGTTCTTTAAACTCCAGGTGAAGCTGCTCCCCTGATCCAAAACTTGCCCCAGGAGCAAACTCACCGATCACCTCGAACGATTCAGCAAAATATATTCAGCTCCAACATCTCAGATGATCCCGGGGCATTGCCATATTGGCCTCTACGATTCTAAAAGATCTTTGGTGACCTCAGGCGATCTTGACTCGGACCAAATCGTTCCCAACACACATTGTGTCCTTCCTACTGTCCTAGATGATTTCAGTGATCTCCAAGAGCCTAGATATCTCCATGTGATACTTTCTGATTCTCTGTGATTGAGGAAACTCAGAGATGAGAAACTTAAACAGGTGCTGTACTTCTTTCCTCGAAAAGATCACAGCTAGTCTCCACACCCAATAACCAACCCTCGCTGGTCACACCCGCTACATTTATCGCTTTCTAAGGTCTTCTTTACAACTCCCATGTTACTCTAGGGTCTACAAGCTACCGTTGTTCAAGGAACCTTCTACTGAAAGTTCACCTGGGTGCATCACACACTTTCTCAGTATCTTGCATGGAAAATATATCATAAGTATAAGGTACTGTAAGTTTCTTCGTTAAAATCATGCGTTTGTAATAAGAAACCACGTATAGTTAATGTTTACCAGGTGTTGTCTGATATTACAGCTGTCAGCCGCACCTGGCGAGACTGTACCAATGTGGCTGGACACAGACGGCTAGGAGGAGGAAGAGAAAGAGGAAGAGGTTGTGGGGTTGACAAGGTGGGGATTATACGGCCATCGCCGGAGACTGGTGATGATGATTGTGATTACCTGTATCACCAGTCGACCCTTATAACATAAAGAGAAATATCACCTATATCACCAAGCGACCTTGTTAACCTAGAGATCATCTGCATCACCAAGCGACCTTGATAACATACATAAATTGTATCATCAAGGCGACCCTGATAACATGGAGACATAACCACAGCTGTTGCTGCTACACTCTCACAGTCTGAGAACAAAAGGAAAAATGATGTTGACATGACAGGAAACGTAAAGCGTAATGTTAATAATAGAGTGTAATGCAAGAATGTAAGGAAAACATAAAAAAGGCGAGCAAAGAAATATTTAAACGAGGAGAAAAATGAGAGGATAGCATCTCTCATGGCCAGGATCATCTCCCATGAGGGTAATTTAGGAACAAGATACTCTCCATCCATCACCGTTAAGAGCTCCATTATGACGTACAGATAACATTCCTAAATTTTCTCACTCTATTAAGCGATTCTCAGCGAGGGTCAAGACTAGTGCTTGATGTCGTGTGGGGCGATTATGTCCGTACTGTCAAGTACATCATCACTCAATCTCTACAATATCACGAAGGAAAGGTATACTATCAAGCGTACGCAGATAATCTCGCCTATGTTAATGTTACAATAGTTCATAGAAACATCAAGAGAATATAATCACAGTTGAAGCTGATAACTATATTTTCTAGGTGTAGTCTTCGTGTTCAGATTATAATTACTCTAAGACTATCATTCAGTATTGCTTTGTATTCAACTATATACTCTACCAGTCTTTTACCAAAATACTGATGCTTTTGTTTTACTGCAGTATGATCACTGTATATATGTGGTTATACACTACGATGACCATCGTTAGTTGGTTGTATGGATGGCATCCATTCTCGTGATCTAAAAGGTATGTGCCTTTGAAACTGCACCAGCGCTGTCTCGTCTGATCCGTTTCTTTTCAAAGAACAAAATTTTTCCTTCGTTTTGGTTATATGCAAATGTATACCCTGTCACAAAGAGGAGTGATAGAATCACCAGAATAAACGGGTTGAAGTTGGAATGCTGAGCATTCCAACTACAGTCGGTTTATTGTCTTCTACTGCTTCCTAAGTCTTTGAATCTTTCCTCATTCCCCATTCCCTTGAATATCTCAAATCTCAGTCTTCCCTTTGATCATCAGTATGGCCTTCGCAATACAAGAGCAAACCAGTGATATTCTTTCTTAATAATGTATGCTCGTCATTTCTAAAAGAATTTGAACTCTACAGAGTAGCCGTTGATATATGAGTAGGTTCTGAGATGGCGTGTCATTGGGGTCCCATCTCCAAACTCTCTTCTTTTAGCTTTGTTCCTTCATTCTGTTCCCTCATATGTAGGTTTCTCTCTGGCCGATCTTCCTCGGTAACTGTTGATACATCAGTCTCCCCCTCTCTCCATTTCAACAGCAATATCCCTCAAGACTTTGCTCTGTTCCTTGCATTCTTCTCTCTTTTATCAACGACTTCCTTCCTTCAGGAGATAACTAGATGCACTCATATGCTGAGAATTTAATCATGCATTCTTTCACTTCTTCCAAATCCGTTCCATCCTCTCGTGCTTGATCCACATCTCATCTCCTTACGACTTCCTCAATAAAATCAGACTTGGACAGGATTTCCCAGTGGGGCAACCGTAACCTGGTTAAATTCATTGCCTCTAAATTCCAGCTTCTGCTCAACTCTGTTTTCAACACCCTTTACAACTTTCTTACCTCCTTTTGCGGATTTATATTCCAGCACTCAACGCGATACACAACGATGGCAATATTATAACACGAAGCCTATCTTGAGGGAAAAAAATACACGTATTGCTGAGTCTGCCTCTAATATGATTTTGGAAAAATCATTCAAAAGTCGTAAATTCTTGTCTTCTCTGCAGACGCTCCGGCTATTTAAAAGATTGATCCGTCCTTGCATGGAGTACTGATCTCACATCTTGGAAGGTTCTTCCTTAATACTCTTATTAGACAGAGTCAAGTCCAAAGAAATCTGACTTATCAACCCTTTCAGTCTGACCTCAAAACTGAACTCACTGGTCCTACGGAGCAAATTTGGTTCACTTTTCTTGTGCAGTTAAATATCAGTTTGGTTTCCGATCTCCAGAGCTTGCAGCTTGAGCGCTCCCTCCGTTAGCTAAACCAGGCAATAATAAAGAAAACCACAGTATCACATGACTACTGTGTGGATGTTGGCATCTCAAGGGTGGGCCACTGTGATATCTTCTTCTTTCCTTGCATCATTAAGCTTTGAAAGTCTTGATCCCCTCATGTCGTTTCTAGAAACTACGATCTGCTCCTTTATAACAGGCAGAGTTTCCACTGCCTTCAGAACACCTAAAAAGATGCTTTCTCTTCTCACCTTACTTCTCCCTCACTTTAACCTTGATCATACCTCAGCCAAGGCCTCACCTCTGTGCAGACTGTTGTCCATGGCTTGAGCTTCCAACATATAAAACGAGTACAATAAAGTTTCATCATGAAGATTTACTTTGGTATCCTAGCTATCAATATTTCCCCTAGATATCCTAGTTATTTCTGTCTCACTTGATGTCCCACTTACCAATTTTACCTTGATATCCTAGTAATTATTGTATTACCTTGATATCCTAGTCATCATTTACCTTGATATCCTAATTATCATTGTTTTATCTTGATATCCTATTTATCTATTTCATTTATTTACGGGCTAGTCTTCCTAAACTTTATGTGTTAAATATCTTCATAATGACCTCTCATATTACATGTTTCAAGTTACATTATCATTACTATCAATAAGTTTCTTGCTTTTATTATCTATTTTTATTATCACTATCAATATCATTATCATTATCATAATTGTAATCATTATCATCCAATCACTATTTCCATGAAATCTTTTGTATGACGTCTATCACATGGCTGAGGAATAGAGGAGAATTGATGGTAAAAAGGGAAAAGCTGTGTAAAATTGAAATCAGTGAAAGAAGATAAACTAAAACATATTACGTTAAAAGAAAAATGGAGGTAGAAGGCATCAATAAAAAAGAGTAAGGCTAGAAATAAAGAGGATAAAGTAAAAGTAAAGGAAGCTCTCATCTTTTGGTGTCCCTTCCTCTCTTTGTTACGTCATATTTAGCGTCCCCTCCGGTTGATCTATCTCGAGAGATATCAAACACATCCATATGCTGACGACTCAACACTGAATTCCTCCACTTCAGATCTGCTCCATCCTCTCTCGCTCGATCCGTATCGCGTCTCGATACAACTTCCTTTGTAAACTCAGATTTGGACAGAATATCTCAATGGGGTAGACGGATCCTGGTAAAGTATGATTCCTTCAAAACCCTTTTTATGCGCGTCTCTCTCTTTCTCTCTCTTTGAAACCCCTCACAACTTTATTTCCTATGGATTCGCAATCCCACTGCTAAACACAATGAACATACTTGGTGCCGCTATAACGTCCAACTTACCTTGAAACCCTAACATTACACAAACAGCTAAGTCTGCTACAAAGACATTGGGAGTCCTGTTAAGATACTGCAGATACTACTCTTCTGATACGGTTGTTCCGTTTATACAAAATATTTATCCGTCCTTATGTGGAGCAGTGCCCTTACTACTGGGGAATTGTTTGCTAAACATATTTCTTGGACGGAGTTGAGTCTGAAGTGGTTTGGATTCTTAACTCTCTCAGTCTAACCTCACAACCTGAACCACTTCATCTTTGCAGTACTGTTGTTTCACTTTTCCTTCTTCATAGGTATCAAGTTGGATATTTGCCCCAAAGAAATGGTTGCTTCTGAACCCTCTGCATCAGCTAGACCGCATAATACTCGGCAGTCTACTGCGTCACACAAATACTGTGGCCGTTGGTAATTCAAGAATGGGTTGCTTTGATATCCGTTTCTCTCCCTACACTTCGAAGCTTTGGCGCCTTATACCGCCTCATGTCTTTCCTTACACATACGACTCGGCCCTTTTAAAAAAAAAAAGAATTGTTTTCCTTTTCCTTAGAAATTCTTAGAATATTTTTTTTCCTTATTTTTCTCCTCATTAGATCTTCTAATTCCAATTATGGCCAGGGCTCGGTGTCAACTATTGTTAGTGGCCAGAGCCGCCAAACAAAAAAAAAAGTGAAGCGTCTTTGAGAAAAAGCTTCAGCCAGTGAGCCAGAAAACAATGCATTATGTAAGAAATGAAACACAGAAGAAAAAGATAAAGGATACAACGAAAGAGTGAAGGAAACGAGACAGACGAAGAAAATGTGGAAACATCTTAAAACGTAGAAGTTGAAGTCTACATAAATGACATAAAGGTGAAAAAGAGAAACAAAACTAATGCGAGATGCGGGGGAGAGTAGAGAGAGTGTTACCAGCGAGAGAGAGAGAGGAGGGTCTCCCGTCATCAATACAGAGCATCAACGTGAGTTGGGGTAAAACTTTATTGGATCATGAGGAAGTAATGGGGCAGTAAATCCCTCCCCTGGGGCAGTGTGGGAACCCAGGGGCCAGGAGGAGGGTCTGCTGAGGACCCGAAAATATCACTTATACTTGTAAGTCCTCAGGTAACAGGTCATCTTACCTCACAAGACCTTCATGACACTGCTGTACGAAACCTGCTGACTTCATAACGATAAGTGGCTTTCCGGTAAAAGATAAATTTATATATCAGTCGTTCGCTTACGCTGATCAGTCTGCTCATTCATCTCAAAGTAATTAGATCATTCAGATAACCTTTACCTAACCGCGAACGCATCGCACTATTTAAAGTTGTGTCACTGTCAGAATCCCTCCATATTATCATATGCCGCCGTCTATTTCTCCGTCTGATTCAAACTTTGCTTCTGTCTTTCCGTCCCACCGTCAAGCTTCATGATCCCTAGAGATCTGTCTTTTGGAGGTTTGCCTTTTCCTGTCACAACATTTTCGTCCTGTCTCTCCATCTAGCTGCCTGTGTGTGCTTCCCCTAGGGCTGTATATGTGGTAATATGTATCTTATGTTACTGATTTTCTGTTTAAAGATATTCATTGCATTTCCTTCATCTGTCTCTTCTTGGTAGGTTTGTCTGTCAGACTTTCTGAGTGTCTGTGAATTTCTTAGCTCTCATTTTGCATGTTAGCCTTTTCATCGTTTATGTATACGTCGACAAATATATATAATTGTTCTATCAACAGATAGAAAAAGAAATATATTGCAATACTCTATTTCTTATCTGTTGATTATTCGAATATGTCTCCATGGCCTTCAACGCCCCTCTTCCAGCCACACACTATTGTTTCATGATTCATCCCAGAGCGTCACTGTGTGGTGACAGCCACTCCGGTCTGGTATTTATTCTCGTCCCATACTGCTGGCTGATGGGATGAGATCCCCATATTGATGGTTGATGAGGGCGGGGGGCGTTACCGTACTCCTGAATAATAGGATGACGTCACTTTCATGCCGGCTGATAGCATGATGTCACCAATTTGCTGGCTGACGAGATGACGTCACCATATTGCTGAAAGTTGGGATGACGTCACCATACTGCTGGCTGGTAGGATGATATCATCAAACTGCCGGATGATGGGATGACGTCACCATACTGCTAGTTAATGAGATGATGTCATCAAACTGCTAGATGATGGGATGACGTTACAATACTACTGGCTAATGGAATGACGTCACCGTAATGCTGGATGATGAGGTGATCTCACCACAACTGTGACAAACACCGCGCGGTCTTGGAACTGTGCATCTAGAATAAGAAATATTGGAACGTCTCGAAGGTACTGGAACGGACTTTATAGTGAATGCTGGAATGGAGTGTCAGGTATGGACTGGCTCAAGTTTCAGGAAATACAACCAAGCGAGTTTCCAGGCGCAGCATAACTGAGTCTGTGGACACGAGTGTGGGTTTCTGGCATTAACTTCGGTACTGAAGAGAATTTCAGATGTTCTAAGAGTTTCATTTTTTCTTACCCTTTGAGTGCTTTGGAGTTTGTGGGACTTTCAGCGAGGCTGTGGGACTTTTAAGAAGTTTTGAGAACCAAGTATCTGGGTAAGTCTGAGAGGCGGAGAGGAGTGGAAGAAGGTGTTGTGGTTGTAGGTCTGGAACATGGAAAGACATCCTGCGCCAGAGATGTCAACAGCTCTTTCTGAACAGCGTCTGTGGATGTCCCTCCGCATGAAAACATTCGTTTCTACTTCACTGAGAACGTAACTTTAGGACTGCAGCTCCTTGCACAAACCTCCCAACGTTATATCGAAAATGATGGAACTTCGACGGTGTAACTTAGACGCTGTGCCTCTAACATTATAACCCATAGCACGCTGGCTTCAGCACCGTATAGTCAACGAAGTCATCTCAACAATGTAGCTCCGACATCATAACCTCAAAATATTAGCTCAAGACCTGAACCCTCAACACGGTGCCCCAACATCTTATCCCAAGCACTGTACCCTAAATGCGGTTCTTGAACTGTAACCCAATTGTAGCTGTTCCGTGTACACCCCTACCCAGCACGGCAGCTCTAACATTGTATCTCAAGTAATGTCACCCTAACACTTTATGCCCATCACTGTATTCTCATTCGTAATGCTCCGCCACTGCAGCACCAATATATTGGTTTCACAAGTGTAATGGTAACCAGTATATATAAGTTACCCTAAGCACCAATATTGCAGTCTATCACACTGTTGTCTCATACAGAGAGGGCCTGAACCCCCCAGCCCCAACACTGTATCTTTTAAACTGTAGCCTGAGCAGTATATCCCCACTATCCTACAATGTAGCCATTAGTAGTGTAAATAAAGCAGTGTATCCTCAACCTGTAAGGCCAACAGCCGAGTCCCACTACTCTAGCCTTACACTGTAAGGCCATCACTAAGTCCCCATCACTTAAGCCTAAAGTCTAATCTTAACACTGTAACCCTAATATTTTTCCCTTCACCTTAACCCAACATTGTAACCTCATGAATCTTAACGTACACTGCAATGCAGCACTGTAGCCCAGTGACTCTAGTAGCTCCACACTGTAGCCCAGTGACTCTAGTAGCTCCACACAGTAGCCCAATGACTCTAGTAGCTCTACACTGTAGCCCAGTGACTCTAGTAGCTCAATACTCTAGCCCAATGCCTCTAGTAGCTCTACGCTGTAGCCCAATGACTCTAGTAGCTCCACACTGTAGCCCAATGACTCTAGTAGGTCAACACTGCAGCCCAGTGACTCTAGTAACTCTACACTGTACCCCAATGATTCTAGTAGCTCCACACTGTACCCCAATGACTCTAGTAGCTCTACTCTGTAGCCCAATGACTCTAGTGCGCTACACTGGAGCCCAA